>VZTB01003790.1:478168-691013 GCA_013397245.1 Thryothorus ludovicianus
TGGCAGAGGCGCCCCGGCGCGGGGCCGGGGGCGGGCCGAGGGTGCTGTGACCCCCGGCGGGGCCCTGCCCACCCGCCCGGCTCCGGCACCGGCTCCAGCGGCTGAAGCTGCCGAAGTTGGGGTGACTGCGATGTCCCTCGCTGGGCGGGAGCCCTAACGGGCGCTGCCCGTCCCGAGGCCGCCTGGCTTTGTTGGGTTTTTGTTGGTTTATTTCCTTTTCGCTCCTGTTTTTCTGCCCTCCCGCCGCGGTGGATGGCCCGCGCTGGGCGCCGCTGGTTGCGCCGCCCCAGCCCAGGGAGGATGGTGGCGGCGGTGCTGGCCGGGCTGTCCCTGCTCAGCCTCCTCACCTGCGGCTACCTGGCCTGGGGCAGCCGCCGGGGAGGTGCCGGGGAGGCGCCGCGGAACCTGCTGGGAGAGGAGCCCGCGGCCGGCGCCCCCCGCTCGCAGCCGCACATCATCTTCATCCTGGCCGACGATCAGGGGTTCAGGGACGTGGGGTACCACGGGTCTGAGATCCGGACGCCCACGCTGGACAAGCTGGCTGCCGAAGGGGTCAAGCTGGAGAACTACTATGTCCAGCCCATGTGTACACCATCCAGAAGCCAATTGATCACGGGAAAGTAAGTTTGCTACTACTTCATCATTCACCTTCCCAGCCTAAACGCTGTCCCTGTTAGAAAGAGCACGGGTGAACCTGGCAGGCTCACGTCTGGGCTACGCTATGGGCGGAAGGTGCCTCTCTGGTTTCCTTAAAACCCTTGAATGGAACGGGCTTGTGATAGATTTGAAATAGCGAAACAAAGCTGTCACCCAGGGAGGCTGGAGGGTTCAGCACTGCGAGCTGCCCCGCGGAGTGCTGGAGCGCATCCGTGCTTACAGCATCGCTAACAGACGTGCTGGTTGTCAAGTAACGCTGCTATTGCTGGGGAGCGAGCAGCTCCGCTTTGCTCTGTGATTTCCAAGGGACTAAGAGGAGGAGTCGTCTCAGGCAAATGCCAGCCTTCGATTTTCTCCTCTGTGTTCATTGCGGTTGGGTCACGGGTCTCACTGACATCGTCTTGGTGTGAGTTCTCTCCAAGCGTTATCCTGAATTTCTGAGGTGGTTTCCCGGTGTGTCACGTGTGGTGGGGCACACGGAGTTCAGGCTCTCTCAGCACCCTCATAGCTGCGGCATCGCTCTTGTCACTTTGCAGACGATTACAAACTTTACTCCTAAGCCACCAGAGTAGGTGCCTCACCTAACTGGTGAAAGCACTGGGTGGGTGCCATGTGCTTTGCCTTAAAGTTGTGTTATATTGTGGTCTGCTAACAAAACAATTACCCAACCTCAGGGTCTTCTTACATCAGAAGGTTAATGAGGATTAAGGGGGGCAGTTTATGCATTTGAACTGTAGGAACAATTTCCAAATAGCTCCAAGTGTGGATACATTTACTCTGGAACAAAACTGCCTTGTTTCTGTTTAGCTTAACTCCCTTTGACAGGAACAGGGAACTCTTAAGACCAAAACAAAATGAGAGGAAAAAAGTTTATTTTCTCCTTTCCCGAAGTATAAACAGGAACAAGGCCATGTTAATACTGCTGGTAAAAGAAACACATGTTAAATAAAACAAGCAACTGGCCCGGTGTCTTGCATCTCCATATGGTAGAGCTGGAGATAATTCCCAGTCCAGACTATTTCCCAGACTTGCTGGACCAGGGAGATTTGCATGGAGGCCTGACGCGTTATCTAGAGCAAGAATTCCACACAGATTTTTGTTTTGGTTTTATTTTTACTTCTTTGTGCAGACTATGTCTCAAAAGTTATTTCGAGACACCTCCTCACTCATTCACAAGAACAGAGTTGCCCTGCGGCAACTAAAGCAGCAGCTTTCAAGGGAAACGTGTGCCAGGATAGTGCTCAGTGCATCGTGGTTGTCTGTAAAGGCACGCAGCAGTTGGAGGCCAGGAGCTCTGCCAGCAGCACGTAGGCAGCCAGCTTTGTGAGGATGATGGTTTGGGAAGCAGCGCTTTACAAAGGAAATGTCACGCTGCACAGGAATGACTCATGCAGCAGCTGCAGCAATGGGATCACCGGGTTCCAGTGGAACCAGGGTGCTGCTCTGGCTCTTGGAGGCTGCAGGGATTGTCTAAACATGAAAAAATACAAGTTAACAATAACTGTAACTCAGTTTAACTGTTTTGATCCTTCTTTAAATACAGTAAAAGGTAGGCATGTTCTGAGGAACCCTGCTCTTTTCATCGGCTTGCCAGGCGGAAATGGTTCTGCAAATCTGCCTGCTTTGGTTTTGGAAACTCTTATAGGAAAAAAAAAATTTGCTTATACTTTGTCTTTATTTTCTTTGTCTGCTGGTCTAAAGCCCTTAGAGTATTTTTTTAATGTTGTTCTACTTTAGGGAAAAAGGAGCTGTAAAGAGAGAACTATTTCTCATGAGTGAGAAATCAGTGAGGGACTGGTGAGGGATTAATAGGCTGGGCAGAGTACTCACACGGTAGGTTCAGAGAGCATTGTTTCCATTCTTGCTGAAGATAAATACTTTGATGACTGCTTTTAATGCCTTCTTAGAATAGGTGTCTTAATTACAATTCCAGGATTTGGATGCTTCTAATCCAGGACAAAGTGCTATTATTTCTTGAGTTCTTAAAGGTATTAGTTCCAGGCTAAAGATCTGCTCATCTTCTGAAGGATAGCCTGGATGCTCCATGCCTCCTAATATGCATCCAGTGCTTAACATAGTACCAAAGAATTGTTTAGGTTGGAAGGGACCCTTAAAGGGTCATCTAGTCCAGCCTCTTGCCATGGGCATGGGCACCTTGAAGGAGAACTTGTTCTGAATGTTACCTGTTGGATCAGTCAAATCCAGCAGAACTTGTGTAAATCAGTCTGAGAGAGCACTGACTCAGGTTATCAAGTGGAAGTTAAATTTTGGGGAAGACTTTGAACAACTCCAGTTCTTCACCAGTCTCCAGGCAGCCCTTCCATGGCCTGCCTAGTAGAGACACTCTTCTTTTGGTGGCTGTCCTGTGTGTGAGCTAGCACAGGGAAGGAGGCTGGAGGTGGCATGTTAGAAGGAAGAGACAGAATTAGTTTTTTCCCCCTGTGCTGTACCACAGTGTGGCAGCTGGTGAGCTTGTCATCCTGACCACTTCTGAGTCCCTGTCTGCTTTCTCACACCCTCTGTGTGAGCCTTTGGCGACTTTCATTCCTTGCTTTCCCACAGTATTGTCACTTTCCCCATTCACTCCATCCAAAACTATTGCTTTTAGGTCACTAGTAGGGCTGGCTTCCACAGCTTTTTATTCTGGGCTTTATTTCTGGGTGTGTGGGGGGCGTTGCAGCTGAGCTGAGCCTCAGGAATGGAGAAGAAAGGCGTGAGCCAGTGGGCTGAGGGCCAGTGTGATGTGCTGGGGCCGTGCAGGGAGGTGAGGGAGCAGCTCTGCGAAGCAGCTGCACAGCTGGGGTGGCAGCAGGGACCTGGGTGACAGGGTGTGCTCTGCCTTGGGCAGCTCTGGGGCACTGCCCGGCCTCTCCCGTGTCCCACAGCTGGACTCACCTTTGGTCATCGTTGGGCTTGGGTGGGAGTAAATTGTCTCCGGATGAATTGTTTTGTGTGATACACGATTTTTTGTGGTTGCTTTCTTCTTTAAAGTTGCCAGCGTGCCTCAAAAACAAAATAATTTGAGCAGAATGGGATACCTGGCTGAAAGCCTATAAGCTTAGATGAACATGTGTTGGGGTAGCTGCCCCAGTTCTGTGCAGCAGGCATTATGCAATGTAGTGCTGTTTGCTGGAGCAATACTTCATTCAGCAAAGGAACCTGACAATTAATACTGACTGATAAGAAGAAATCTTGCTTTAAGTGCTTTGGGCATTATTTAGATGCCTACTTCCTCCTCTAGGCTCCTGGTTTTCTGCTGGCCATCAGACTTGTAGCCTGGGCACTGTGATGTGCACTGGAATCCATCTGGCCCACAGGAAGGTTCTTCATCTATTCAGGAGTAGGGATCTCTCTTTGAGAGAGAGACCACAGCTGGGGTTACAGATCAGTGAGAATCTGAACTCCTTTTCTGAGTCACGGAAGCCCTGCACTAATCTTAGGAATGAGCTTTGCACTGTGGATGGAATGCAGAGATGGAAGATGTTGGGAAATGCTGAAAGTCTGGGGAAATAAATCCTTTTTTTCCCCTGGGATAAAATGGAATATTGAGAATTTGCTTATCCAAAGCAGACAGAAATAGATTGTATAAGCAGTAAGCATAATCCGAGTGTAATTATAATATAAGTAATTATATCTCTTATCTAATTCAGAAATGTCACACATTTATAAACATATATATATATATAGCTATATGTGTTAGGCATATGGCTCTAGGCATCCCTGTGTAGCGATACCTAGTTCAGCATTAAAAATGACAATGTTTGAGCAAATGAAGACTTCTTTTGGCAAACAGGAGTGGGCTAAGTACTTTGAGTTGAAAGCAGTGTAGCTGACTTCAAGCAAACAGAAATACTTTACTCTGAGGGTGTGAGTCCTTGGTAAGCCTCCTCTTTCCCTGCCTCCTGGGTGCATGTGGCCCAGCCTGCAGTTCCAGCAGTGTGTTGCTCTGGGAAGGAGCCAGTACAGTGGTGCATGCCTGGGAAGTTACCTGCTGTGCTCTGAGCTGCAGTGAAGGGTCTTGGAGCCTTGACGGGATACTGGGAAGCATATATAACACTCTATTAGATATATTCCCTGTTCTGTAGTTAAGGGAATATGAGGGCTGCAGAATATCAGCCTTAAGTACCAAGAGGTGACCTGATACTTTATCTGCTCTGGAGTAAAGGGACTTGGCAGTCAGTGGTCCCAAGTTTAATTCTGATCAGTGTTTCCATTAAGAACTGAGATGATGAAATAAAATGTTCGGATTAAATGTGCTGGTAAGATAGGAGGGCCTGCCAGCATTAAGAGACTGTAGTGATACTGAAAGTCATCTTGACAAATTAGAGACATAATCTGAAAAAAGCAGAGCGAAAGCCAGCAGTGATGAATAGAATATACTCTGCTGAATTCCTGAAGCAGGGAGAAATTTAACAGGCTGAGGATGGTGATCAACTCCTCAGACGGTGTTCCTTTAGAAAAGTAGCTGGAATTAGAATGCATCATGCACTGGGTATGAGGTCAACAATGTCATACTGTTACATAAAAGATGGACCTCACGTGGGTTTATGAGAGTGTGGGGTCTGGCAGGTCTGTGAAGAGCTCTTCTTCTCCACAGCTGGAACACTTTTGCCCAAACTTGGGCATCATTCTCCAAGAGCAACGTGTGTAACATTGGAGAGTGTCCAGAGAAGAGTGATCCGATATCTCAGAGAGATAACTCGGGGAGAAGGATCAGCAGAAAGGGAGTTGTTTAGTCTAAGGAAAAGAAAAATGGGAAGGGACGTGGTATTTTAAGAGCTGTGCAAAGAAAGGACACTGTGTGTGTTCAGTACAAGAAATGAGGGGCTTTCTGGAGTAGGGAAAACTTCAGATCAGATCAGAGGGAGAACCTGCAAGTGTAAAGCTTGTGAAACACTGGAATAGCTGGCTTTGAGAAATTGCTGTATTTCTCTACTGGCAATCATTAAGAATGATATATCAGGAAGGACATAATGTGGTTGAGCCTGTCTTGGGGAAAAGGGTTGAACTGGATGGTGTCTCTTCCAGGTCAGATTCATCTGTGCCTCATTTGAAGTGCAGAAGGCCTTCTGAGGGATGGTGTGAATAAAACACTACTAAATGCCAGAAACTATTTCAGCGTTCGCTCTGAGACAAAATACTGTTTGAAAGTTTAATTTCAGTTTTCTCCTAGAAATTCCTGTTTTCTGCATCCTCGTTTTCTCTGGAAATTTCCAAGATTTTTTTCCCCCTAGGCCTCATAACTCTTGGAATATGTCATTGTTTATTTCTGCTGACTTCTTTCAGGACCATTTGTGGGATGGCTGCCAAAGATGTTGAGGTATCTTTTTCCATGTTCTTATGTCTCACTTAGGTTGACGTTGTCCATACATACATATATATGAAGCATACACAGAGAACAAGTAAATAATTAAATGCAAGGACTTCTTTTTATATTTTTTTGCCTCTGTTTGCTGTCTTTTGTTCTACAGAAAATTAGATCCAGGTACTGAGCTGCTCCGGGGTATTAAGCTACAAGAGGTCTGTCCATATCACTGTAATTATTGAGTGCACAAAGGAGCCTGTGGAGAACAGGGCTGGAAAGGAAACTACATGCAAGCAATCAAGATAAAAAGTAGTAGATGCAGGAAGTAGCAAAGTGTAGGAGAGGTTCTGGTAACTTTGTCTTGCATCACTGCCTGGCAGCCTCTTAAGAATATTGTTTGATAGCCAAAGTCTGTTACATGGAACAAACAGCATTGCCTGACATGTATAACTATATAGTGGAAATTGATTTTTGTTTTTCATTTTCTAATTTATACAAAGTACAGTAAGCTAAAGAAATATAGATGGAAATAAATTTAGAAAATCTGTGATTGTAAAGTATCACTACTCCAAAGAGGTTGTTACAGACTTTTATCCTGCAATTTGTTTTTGTTGGGTGTTTCAACTGTAAAAGTAAAATTACATTCCATGGAAAAGTTAAGCTTAAAATAATTGAGGAGTTTAGCTCTTTTAGCATTGTTCTTGATACATGCTTTGTAGTTGATGACACATGGTGCTGCCTGTGACAAGAAGTTGAATGAGTGGTGGCAGTGGACTCCAGTTCTCCCTTTTCACTGTTACTCTTCCTTCGTGAGACCCTTTAAGTGAATCAAGATGGAAACCTGAGATGGGTGTCTGAAAATAAAACTGCAAATGAAAAGATGGGGTCTGCTTTCCTGTCAAAGGATTTAGACCAAAATAAATGGGACAAATTAAAATAATGTTTTCATTAAAACACTTTACGTTTCATAGAGAGATTTTCCAGATTAGTGAGCTGAAGGTCAGGTGAAGGAAAAAATCTGTCCACATTCTTTCTGTCTCTGTGACACTTGCATGGATGATAATACTACACCCAGGGCTTTGTCTTCATAATTGGGTCTATCTTAGTTCAGGGTTGGAATTTTTATTGCACTTTGGGTTTTAAGTCAATCTTTGAGATTTCATCTTCCTCCCGTATTTTTTGCTTAGTTGATTCATAGTCAGATTTTCTGTGCTGAGTTCGTGTGCTCCATTCTAGAATGTCTGTTCCAGAATGCAGGAGGTGATTTCACCAGCCATTTTTCAATTAATATAAATAGCACAAGGCAAGGAAGACTGTGCCTGTGTGAGTGATCGTGTGGAGGATGTGTTAGCTTTGTCTGTATCAGTAAGTGTTTTAGCAAAGCTGCCCAGTTTATTAGTTTCTCACTTAAAAGCCAACAGACCTGGCTGCTGACCTCAGCTTCTCTCTGTACATGTAAATTGGGAGGCTGGAATGCAATAGGAAGAGTTCAGAAAAAATCCAAGACAACCCTAGTGGATAACAAATGGAAAGGATTAATACAAAAGGTGTTTTAACCATTGAGGTTTGACTAAAACAGCTCAGTGGTCTGTGATGAAATTGCAGAATCTTAAATGGAGAACTTTATATTGTACGTGCTGGCTTATAATAAGAACACAGTTAAATATGTTTCATCATTCTAGTTCAGCTGCTGTTGTAATACGTTAATTAGTGGTGTCAGCCATCACCTACTTATTAATTCTGGCTGTTACCAACATATTATCAACCTCAACCAAGAGGTTGGAGGGAAAGGATGTTGCTGGAGTTGGAAAACAAATCTGGGATAATTAAGTACATTTTAATCTGCTTCAAACACAAAATTATCTTCTCAAATGTATCTCTGCAGATATTAGATAATAAGCGTTGAAATAGACATTATTAATATCAAAAGTATGTTGTGGCCCCAGAGCCTTTATTTTCAACCTTGCGGCAGAAAATTCACATATTCGAAACCAAAGCTATTCCTTATTTTTCTTACACTTAACCACGTGGTTAATGAGGATGTTTGTGCCATGGCAGTTTCCTCACTGTTATGGCACTCTGTAAGTGCAGGATTCAAACTAAATTCCTTTGGCTTTTAATTTTTTTTTCCTTTTTAATAGAAATATTAATTCATCTTTTTGGAGTACATTTTTGTTCCAGTGCCTCCTCTTATCAGAATATTAGCTGTTTTCTAGCCAAATCTCTTGTGTCCATTTTCTGATTCAGTCTACTTTTATCTCCATTTATGCATTTTAAAGCGTTCCTTCCCTGAAAGAGAATTTTCTCCCATTATGAGATAACATTATGTAATTTTTCTTAGCATTTATAGAACACAAGTGGGTACCAGGGTACTACTTTACAGGCGATCTCTGTGATAATAAGCTCTCATGAGAAATGAGTTCCCTTCTGTTTTGAAGAGGCAGAAAATTACAAATTTGAAGAAACACTATAATTTGAGAAAAATGGAAAGCAAAAGGAAAAGAAGAAAATTAGTCTTAAGATAGGGGGAAGCAGTGTAGTATCTTTAGACTAAATATACTCTAATAGCCCCACTGATGCCTCACAAATTGTACCTCTCTGAAGGCAATAAACTTTGTCAAAACAATATTTACCATCACATTTTGTATACTTGGTTTTAGTCATCATGGATCAGAGTTGATTAAGTCAGAAAACTGGGTTTGAGGGGACCTCTGGAGGTTGCTGAATTAGGTCTCCTGCCAACTTATATCACACAGCAGGGACATGCTGACTTTATAAACTCTTCTTTATTGTTTGTTACCTCCTGGAAATAAAAAAATATTGCCAAGTACTCGAGAAATGGGAGTCTTGACTGTTGGGGAGTTCCCTAATTTTACCATGTTGTCAATTTTAGTAAATAAAACTGGTTTATGACCTTTTTCGTATTTAATATTTAATCTTTTATTCTTTTAAAGGGCCAAATTATGTAATTTGGGACTTTGTTAATGACCACAGCATAATGGCAGCTCCTTCCTCAATTGTTCCATGGTCCCATTTTCTAGAGCCTTCAGAGGAAGCTATTTCAGTCTGTTTGCTGATTTTTCTTAAGAGCAGATTTTTTTACTATTGTACATCCTTGACTACCATCATACCACATTAATTCTGATCTGCAGTCTGTTTAATTCTTAATTCTTAAATTATTTTATGATTCTGACTTGTCACAATAAAGTTCTTGGTGGAGGGGAGGAAGGAACAACTTCTGTGTTGTTTCTCCCCCTGTAGAAGTACTTTTGGCAAATAATTAAGTATTTACTGCTTGGTATATGGCCCTCTCCATTCTTACCAGCTTCTGTTTTCATGTTTCCTACTAAATGTGACCTGGAAGTGCACTGGGGTTTAATAGCCTGAATTTCAGCTGTTACCTCCTACAGTGCCAAGACACTTGTCTTTACCAGGAAACTGATTTAATGGGATTTTTTAATATATGTATAGATGTAGCTTTCCCCGGCAAATCCTTAAAGTGCATTTGAATCTGAATAACTGTAATGTCAAGATGGTTCTTACTGTTCAATGTGCATCCTTCATGTATCTGAGTCATACTTGCTCACTTTGGTGACAAAAACATTTATTTTGTTACCATTAACCATGGTGAGTCACGGTAATGCAAAATGAAATTTATGGGCTCCTTTGCTTTGCTTTTCTTTATAAACAAGATGCAGCCTGAGGTATTTTAAAAAACCAAAACAGAGTGGAGCATTTCTGTATTAAACTATTTCATGTTATAGTTGGGTTTTGGAGGTACTTGGGGGACATTTCTGCTTCTTAATAGATTTTTTATAATAAATGTATTTGGGGTCAGCAACAGGAGGAGCAACTCAAGCAGAGAGTCAGACAACCAAGATTTTCCTTCCTGCCCTTGTGATCGTTTGCCCAGGTTTGTGTGTTTGGAAACCCTTCCTGTGGGATGAGGGTGCCCATCACCCAAGGGGAAAGTGGTGAGCAATCCCTTTCCTCCCCAGTTAACCTGGAGAAAGCTTTGCCTGCTTTGTGTTTCTCTGGTAATGTAGGTGTGTGTTTTAGAAAATGAGACTATTTATTAACTTCACCCGGTTGCCAGTTCCTTCTGCAACCTCCCATCCTTGTAGGGGAAAACCACAGGAAATTATTCTATCCGTAGTAAGACTGGTGCTCTGTGCAACCCTCCCCTCTTGTCCTTCAGGATGCCTCCCTGACCTTTTTCACACTATGCCCAGAAAACACTCAAACCTTTCAGGTCATTCCAGAATTAGTTTTAAGCATTTGCAGCCTCCCAAACCACTTCCAGGCTTTCCTGGATACCAGCCCACCAGGATGTCCTTTTGGAGTCTCTGCTTCCAAGGCAAATCAATTTGGCTGCCACAATTAAATCCATTCTCTTAATTTTCCCCATTATCCTGTGTCCGGCACCAAACAGAGGAAGAGCCAAACCAAGTCTTCTCCACCAGAATGAATTGTCTCGCCCTGTCGTTTAGTTCTCTTAATTCCTCAGGTATTTTTTGGCTGAAAGCAGATTGTTGTGTCTTTCAGATACAACCAGAATTTATGTTCCTGTTAATCAGTTACGGGTATGCATAAAGCTTTGTATGCATAAAGAAATAATATTTATACTTTACTTATCAGTATTTTAAAGCTGGGTGATCACAGTTGTAAACACACTTCAGGGGGTATAAAAGGTAGTATTCCTTGCACAGTTCTGAAATTGTTTTGAAACAGTTAAAAAACCTGTTGTCAAAGGAGATTTTCTAATAAATGTTTGATTCTGTACCATGTAGCTTTCAGTCATCACTGTATTTTAAAACTGGAAGGGAAAAGGTGATACTATCAGGGAAGAGAAGGAACTTTACCAGGGTTATGCTACTCCTAGGAGTGTTTGGAAAAGAAAACAAACCTAAGGCACTTGGAAGGAATTCAGGGGTTTCTAATTAGACACGACATGATATGATAAGTGATGAGATACGACATATAGGCAAGATTATTCACCTTTTAAGTTCACCCTTCTGTATTCAAACCAAACCATGTTTCCCTGATTTACTCCAAGCCCTGGAATTTAGTTCTCTGCCACTGCCAGCCTGCCTTAGCAGTGCAGGGAAATGTGTTGCACTGGGGTTTGCAGGCTGCTCTGAGAACAAGGTGTTTGCAGGAAGGCAGATGTTCTTCATCTGCCCACAGCATCCTCGGCTCTGTGGTGGCCCGCAGTGGCTCCCCTGCTGCAGGAGGATCTGTGCTTTGGGGACAAATTCACCGTGAGCTGCTGGAGAGCTGCTGTTTCTCTGCTGAGCTCCGTGATCTGCTGCTTTTCCTGCACAGCCCTATGGGCTGCATCAGACAGAATCCCAGCTGGACTCACCCCATGGTCCAGTGGTGCTCTCTGGATGGTTCCTTTATGGCTCCTCAGCTGACTGCCTCGCTGCTGGACAGTTCAGAAGGGAGGGAACAAACTGGCACGTGTTGCTTTGTGTCCACAGAAAATTCAAGAAAACTGAGTTTTAAGAAATCCTAATAAATTACCATGTCTGTCCTTCTTCAGGAAATCATAGAGAAATACTATTTAAATATGTGGGAATAACTTGTTCCTAAAAGTTTTCAATAGAGATTTCCGCACTTTCCCCAGGCAGTCTTAGCTGTAATTTGGATTATATAACTTTTAAACTGTCTAACTTCCATCTTTCCTCCTGCTGCTTAAGCCTCTGGTCTCTTGGCAATTTTCAAGTGAAGAACTTACTTTGCTACAAAAGGTGATAAATCTGCCGTACATCTGAGTCTGTTATCACATCTCTGCTCCTCTTCAGCCTGAGTAAATTCAGTTCTTTCCATCTTATCACACAGATCTTGGTTTATATACCTTTGATGGCTCTTAATGTACTCCTCTGGACTTTTTATATCTGGGCCTATTTTTTATTGAAAAGTGTCATTGGGAACAGGACACAATATTCCAGTAAAAGTTTGACCAGTCTTGCCTTGATATCTTGTTCTCAATCCCCATGTTACTAAAATATTTTCACAGCTGAGCAATTGGAAGGCAGCACATCAACTCCTTTGCTGGCATGAATTTACCTCAGCAGAAAATCTGGGCAAAGTGTCTGTTTATCAGAGAGTGTTTGAGGCTTTTCCGCTGCTGATGGGTAGGAAATGTCACAAGAACCACAGATCTTGTGCTATTTTTAGCAGTTCAGCTGTGATCTGCCCTTAAACCGAGCTGATCATCGTTCTGGGCTCGTTCCTGTGAGAACTCCCACGGTCTGTGCAGCGCAGGGCAAGGTGCGCCCAAGCCACGCCGTCCCGTGGTGGGATAATGGCCAGCCTGGAGCTCTGTCCCCTTGCTCAATGTCTGGGTAGGAAGCAAATGCATTTTCTTGTCCTCTGACAGACCTGGGAAACCTGTGTTTCACTGCTTTACTAAAAGCAGGATGCCACGTTTTCCTTAACCCCTCATGGAGGTCCCCATAAGACAAAGCTTTTTTCCACAGCACCAAGTTGTTGCTGACTCACCCTCAGGCTGGGCTACCAGCAAGCCCCAGATCTTTCCTGCAAGAAACTTAAGTTAGTGCTGTTGATTATTCCACCCCAAAAGCACTGCTTTGTGGTTATTTTAAGTGAATTGCCTCCTGTTCAGTTCAGGTTATTCCTCAAATTCAATTTCCTGTTGAATTTCAACTCTCCAACAGGCAGTGCAGCAGTTTGATGAGTGCAAATTTACAGTCTGAACAGGTTGTGGAACTTAACCTGTATAAATTTCACCTTAAACATATATTCATAACCCCTATGAAAATAACCACTCAGAATGTAATTAACCCAATTGCTTTTTCTAATTCCTCGCAGATATACTCTAAGAATGAAAAAGCTTGCAGGTTAAATATATTTATTCCAAATTTCTTATTTTACAACTTGAATTTGCCAAATCAGTTGTCAGGGTTAGTTAAAGAAATCATATGGGCATATCATAAAATGGTTTGTGTTGAAAGGGACATTAAAGCTCGTCTTGGTCCACCCCCTCCATGGGCAGGGACACCTTCCACTATCCCAGGTTGCTCCAAGTCCTGTCCAGCCTGGCCATGGACACACAGGGATAGGGCAGCCACAGCTTCTCTAAGCAGCCTGTGCCAGGCTCACCCCCTCACAGTAAAATGTCTTTTTCATGATGTCTTTTTCAGCCTTGGGCTTTTGGAGTCTTGGGTGTTATGTGTTTTGAGTTTGTTTTGGTTTTGAGTTGTTTCTGCTTTCCCTTCTCTGTGTTTCTGGTTCAACAAACAAAATCATGATCTCGAGTTTTGGCATTCCAATGTCAAATGACCCGTGCCATTTTCCATGCATCCTGCTCTGCTGGAGTGTCACTGGATGTCACCTGCAGGTATTAAATAAAGCTAAGAATAGGCAAATTGTTCCATCTTCATTTGTTTCGGTGTTTCTCCAAATGAGCAGACAGGGCCTTCTCTGTAGCTGTGGTGTTTCACTGAGGCTGGCACAAGCTGGGAATCCAGGCTGTCCTGATCTGAATCTTGATTGTGGACCTGTGCCAGTGAGCAAGGAAGGATTTGTCTTTCACAAGTTGTAAAAGGTGTACTTGCTGGATTATATTTCATCACAAAAAATAGTCTATATTGCAGATCAAGGTGCTGGTAAGTCATATGCAGGGACAGAAAACTAATAGGCAACTACTGCTCCAGTATTCAAAACTACAAGTGCATTTGTGCTCTTTAAAATTCTTACTTCTCTGCTGAGCAAAGACCAATTTCATGATTTAATGGACATTGACATATAAAGACATTTTCTTAAAATTTGAAGCATTTGAGCCTTTTGGGATAGATACATGGTGTTTAACATGTACAAAATTACTGCTGGGCCTTCATTAGGTGTTAAAGATTAGAGATTACCAATTAGGCACGCTCCAGATGTTTCCTCTGCTATAGGTAGTATGGTTTTTATTAGAATTATGACCTTTATTTGCTTTTGAATCATGTCCAGCAAAATGGAATTGTCACTCATTGACAATTGAATTGGATTTTGGTTTTGGGAATAAGCCATGCATGCTCTTATTTGTGCACAAGAATATTTTCCTTGCCCAAAAAACCATGGGTTATGATGAAGGGAGGAAAAATAATTCCTTGCCAGAGTAAAACATAAAAGATAGATATAGATAGATATATATAGATGAGATATAGATGATATAGATATAGATATAGATATAGATATAGATATAGATATAGATATAGATATAGATATAGATATAGATATAGATATAGATATAGATATAGATATAGATATAGATATAGATATAGATATAGATATAGATATAGATATAGATATAGATATAGATATTGCCAGTTTCTTTTTATAAACTGGCATTACTGGAGAGGGCAAGATCTGTTGCTCAGCCATTCTTCTATGGAAAGTAAATGTGTTGTCTCACTTGAACTCAATCTTTCTTTCTGGTAACCAATGTGCATGGCCAGAGCAGTTGGCTTTAAAAAAAAACACAGCAAAAGTGTACAAAGAAACTCCCACCCTTGTCTAGCCTAATTCCCTTGGCTTGCACAAGGGAAATTTTGAATTTAGCAAATGGAACAAGTGTGCTCCAAGCCTGATCTGTTTGGGAGCAGTTGATAAATTGTGTCAAAACAGTCCTGTGTACTTGGAATTAAATTCTGCACATTTCAGAAGAACACTTGCAAATATTACCACTCTGCAGAAGTGTCTGAAACAGTTGGTGCTGGTACAACACTGGCCAGGCAGGAATGGAATTAAAATATTTCCTCTCTGCCGTCTGCTCAAGGTTTATCAGCTGCTGATGTCATAGAGAAACTTGGTCTGTGTATAGTACCCTGATCTAAGCTGAAAATATTTTCCTGCATAATCATTTCTTAAAGAGATCTTTCAGCAACCTGGGCTTTCACAGCGGCGCTTTAATTGCAGTCAGTTTGTCTCCCCACAAAACTCAGATTTATTTCAGTGTTCTTGTGGTTCAGAAAATGTAACTTTAGATTTTTAAATTTTTTAAAACATTTCATTCTTTTTGCCAAGGACAGCCAGTGAGTGTGCTTCATCTCCCACCCTGTGCTGGGTGCATGTATGTAACCTGTGAGAGAAGGTGTGCTCCCTGTTTTCCTCTGCCTTTCTGTCCTGTCAATTAGCATCAGGGACTAGAAATGCAACACACTCCGTGCCCCTGGCCTACCCTACCAAGGGCATTGGAACCAGCTAATCTTTAAGGTTCCTTCCAACCCAAACCACTCTGTGATTCCATTATTCTTATTCTATGGTTTTCCATTAGTGTATTTTACACTGACACGTCTTCAGTTTGTTATCTAGATGCACCTAAATTTAGGAGCCAATGAAGCCTATATTCACAAAGTTTTATTTAATACACACAGCTTTGCCATGGTTAAATCAGAAATAATTAATTTAACACAATGTGTCATTCCCTTGAAGCTGTAATTTGATATACCTCTCAGAAAAAAAAAAGAAAAAAGTGTGGATTTTCTTAAATAACTTGCTTAGTTAAATAAATCTGAATAAACCCAGACAGTCCACTTAGGCAAGGAGTAGGTGCTTGAAGACAGGAAGTACATGCAAAACAGAGAAATGCACCCACAGCGACGCACGAAATTCTAAATGCAGCTGAACTGTGTGTTCCTTCCCATTTTCTGTCCCCTATTGGGATTGGGTCTGTGTGGTCCAACTGGAGATTGGCATGCCAGGAACATGACAGGGAGAGAACAGATTGCTTCCCTTCACTGATATAGAGGATTTAACCTATTTATGGCACTTGGGTGTTAGTACAGAAAAAAGCCAAGCGTGCCCAGGCTGTGTGCATTTGCTGATACCACTTGTTCTGAATTCACACCTCATCAATCCATTATTTAAGGAAATGAGGGAAGAAAGGAACTATGTCCTAATTGAGGTAGGTGGCTGATAACGCCAGGCAAGCAAAAAGGCAACCTGTGCCTGAGCCAAGAGCAAACCTTCTTCTGGGAAAGGAAATGTGATTCTATAACCTGTGATTGTCACCACGAACATGGAGTAAGTTTTTGGGTCTTAAAGCCTACCTCAGCTGCTAGCTTGCTTTAGGATGGACAGCTGCAATGTGCAGCTGCAGTGTTTAATTGTTGTCACTTCTCTGCAAGAAAATCAACTGCCTGCAGGTAGAGAAAGGCTTTTTAAAAAAGCAGCTGAAGCCATGGTCGTAATTGCATAGAATTTTGACATAGGAGTTATTAAGGCAGGAGAAGTGGAATTTTTTAAGCACATTCTTGAGGGAGTGAGTGGGAGAAATTGTTCTCTCTGCTGAGAGTATGAAATAATGTTTGTGCATTTTGGGGGTTTATTCGAAGGCAAAGTGTGCTTTGTGTGATTCCATTTGTTTAGCTACTTAATTCAAATCTCTCTCTTCCATCTATAGGCTAATCAAGTGCTCCATAGTAGTCAGACATTTGAGAATTTTAACCTTTGTCATATTGTTGTTTTGTTGCATTTTCTTGTGTCAGTAGCACACCTAGGCAATTGCAGATTCGAGGAGACAATGAGAATTTTCTTCTCTTTATTTCATCCCTAGGGAAAGCAGGAATAAAGAAAAATTGTTCTTTTCAGATAGAAAAGCAAAAGAAAAACAAATGGATGGGCAACATACAAAGCTTTTTATTTTGTTGGCTCCAGTGTTGTGTTTCTTACCTGCAGAATATCTGCAGCTCCAGCAGCTGTATTATTTCCTGTGATATAGGTGATAATGGGGCTTGGGTGCTCTTGGGGCAGCCTGCTCCAGTGCAGGGTTCCCTGCCCATTGCAGAGGCCTCTGGTCCGGATGAGCTTTAAGGCCCCTCCTTTAAGCCAAATCATTCTGTGATTCCTTGGCCCCAGTAAGGAACCCCAGTGACCCAGAGAGGCTTTTATTCCAGCATATAAAATCCTTAAATGTGGCTGATGCAAAAGATATTTATAGGCTCAGAAGGAATACTGACGAGAGATTTTTCTGGAACAAATGAAATAAAAATGAGGTTTGTTCACAAGCCAGTGCACTAAATCATGGTGGAGCTAACATCTTAATTTTGAGTCCAATTGGCAAAGAGTTGGAACAGCAATTTCAGACCCTGTACAGGGCATACAGGTAATCTCAGAAGAAAAGGAGCTATTTCCTTGTCAAACCAAGCCTTCCAGCTTAGATCCTAGAACTGCAATTGGCTGTCTTTCCAAGCATGGAGTTTCATCCTTCATCCCATAGGAATGAGAATGAAGACAGATGGGAAGAAGGGAGGGGGAAGAAAAAAACAAACAAAAGCACTTTTCCTGAACTGGAACAATTTGGAAGATTCTAGAGAACGTAGTCAATACAGAGCTATTTACCAGTGTAGGATTGGGATAGTTCTGTGGGCTGTGTTAAATGCCTTACATTAGATATTTATTTTTCCATAGTACTAGAAAGTCTTGTGCACTTTGTGAAGCACCAGATTTTAGCCTGGGATTGCCTTGGAACACCTGAGTATTACTGGCATCTACAGATAATTCCAGAGATGCAGGAAGATCCACAGACATACCTAGCCATTATTTTGCTGGTGAAAATCAGGATTTACACTGAAAGAGGAGGTGTTCTCCCCTTTTTCCTTGTCTTACTTTTTGTGTGGGAGTGCCTAGCTAAAAACATATAAAGAATGAATTAAAAGCTGTTTGCCCTTTATGCTTTTAATATATCAGAATGCCAGTGTCTCCAGCAACCTCACTATTAACATTAAGTGAAAATTTATTGTCCTTGGAGTTGACTTGTAACACTGGCAACAAACAGAATTACTGTTGTGGGGTTTATGTTGGGTTTTATATGACAGCCCAGGATGATGCATTTCTCAAAGCACTTGAGATGCAATTTCAGAGAGGCAAATGAGGATCAGTCAATGGGTCAGAGCAACACAGTTCAAAGGCCCATAGTTCATAAAATATTTATGTGCTGTTATAAAAGTAAAGAGGAAAGGGAGCTTATGTAACATACCAAAAAAAATGAAGAGCCAGCAGAAAACTTCCTCTCCCATCCCACAACTGAACTGAACTTACATATTTCCAGAGAAAGCGTGTCCAGCCGTGGCTTTTCCACAGCTATCCCAGGATGTCTGCCATTTCAAATCCACTAATTCTGCTCTTTGCTCTTCTGTTGTTCCTAGGTGGATGCATCATGTCCGAGCTATGCTCACTGTGACCAGCTGCAGAAAACTAGTTTGCCACAAGATTTTTTTTGTTGTGTTTTTTTGATATCATAATGTAATTGCAAGGGAAAAGGGGAAGGAGTGACGTCAGAAAACATACTGGATGGGTTAAGTTCAAATGGCATTTCTAAGAAAATCACCCCAAAACATCACAACCCCCCTTAAACAGAAAAAAACCCTGAACTTCCAGGCAATAAAAACCTGAGAGGAAGTTTTGTTGCCCGTTAGCTGGCTCATGATGTCCTTTACACTGTTGTTGCCTATTATCATTCAGATTTTTCTATTTATCTGCATTTTTAGATAAGCGTCTATTTGGTTTTAAAATACTGATCTTATATTGGCTCTATGTTTTAAATATTATGCATTGAAAGTGCTAAAGGAAAATGTAAAAAAACTGATGAAAGGCTTAATTTAAACTTTTGGGTAATGTTACTAACTGAAGGAAGCCCTGTTGGAATAACTAAGTTCCACTCTGATTCTAATATGGTTTTTATGAATTTTTCATCTTTCCCCTCTTTCTTTTACCTCGTTTCTCCTTAGTGTGGTGTAGCAGTCACCATCATTACCAGGAGACATGGCTGCAGTTTCTCCAGGTGATGGTCAGCACTGCTTCCCTCTTGGGGAAATAGATTATAAGAGAAACACAGGAGGAACTTCCAAGTCAGAGCCAGAATGCATATTTAGCCCAGACTCTTGGCTCCCAAGGAATGCAGGCAGAGGCTTTGCAGAGCTTTTGCTGCTCTCCCATCCTGCTGCTGCTGACTCTTCAGTCACCTCCTCTGCATTTTGATTTTGAACACACAGACTTAAGCCTGGGTTTGAGAAGCAGATGCTTGACTTTAACACAAATAATAGCGAAGAAGTCGGCCCTGCAGTTTGTCGAGCACTGCTCGTGAAAAGCTGGGCATGAAATGGACTGTTGAGAAATTTTACAGTCATGCAGCCAGATTACCAGAATTCAAAGTACATTAAGTGCTGAATATTGAGTAAGCCAGCTGGGAGAGTTTGTGAAGAACCAAGGCAGTGTGGTAAAGTTGCAGGGGCACATTTGTAGAACAAGTGGAAAGTGTGTTTATACTGTGCACCCACCCCTGTGAGAAACCTGGTGAGGTGATCCTGGACAAGCCCAGTGCTCTGACAATTTATACAGAGCTGGCAGTGGCTGACTGCACTGACTCTGTACAGCTTACACGGGAGTGTTGATTTGTCTGTTGAGTGGGACAGGTTAAACACTGCTGTCACTAATGGGACAACAGAGATAAGAATGTTGTCACTGAGTGAGCTGGCAGGCTCCCTGCAGGGTTCACAGCTTCCTCTGGCTCCTTGTGTGTGACCCGTTGGAGCTGCACCCCACAGATTTGTTTAGGGAATGGCAAAGTCTCCTGCAGACAAAGCTGAGCAGATGTGATGTTGTGGTTCCAGCAGCATTCCTGACATGTTCCCATCCCCTGGACACAGACACTGCTCTGTGGTGGTGTCACCACTCATCACCTCTCTGTGGTGTGGTACAGTCTTAGATGCTGCTGCACAATGTCAGCAAATTGCTGTGGGGGTGGTTTGCTCCTCCTTTAACCTTCCTGGCTCCTGAAGAGGAAAGAAATATTTCGCCTTTTCACACAAAGCAGTTGCAAAGCATGCTTGATTCTTATCTCTTCCTCCCTCTTTTCCCTTTAAAATCCCCACAACTTCCAAATTTCTATTCCCACCCGGAGAAGAATGTTGAAAATAACAAGAACAGATTCTAAATGGTGATGCTGTATTCAGGATTTCACCATTGTGTTGATTTTGATGTTATTTCCAGGATTATTAACCACTGAAATACATAATTTCACAACCTGGACCGGACATTACTGATTTGTAAGCGGCAAGTTATTTACCACTGATTGAGTAACTTTCCACAGAGTTAATTGTGCCTCAGAAGTATGGATGGGTTATGATCTTGCTGTCATATTTTTCCAATAAATGCTTGACTGCCACTGGAAACCCTGGGGTTGGAGACCAAATATGTAGGAGCTGCTTTTCTGTGATGGTGATAATTTCAGTTTGGCACCTCTGAGAAAACAGAGCATGTCCTTTTCATCTTGAAGGACCAGATTTTTTTTAAAGGAATCTTAATAATGCAGGTTGGGAATCTTTGGTCTTTCCTTAGTTCCTGTAACTTCTATTGATTTCCAGGAGGTTTAGGGACCATTCGGAGAATCCCTGTTTGTGTCTTCAGTTGTAAAAAATAGAGATTAATTTGTAAAATTCCTTCAGAAGTGCATTTAAACATCAATGCAAGAGCAGCCAGTTGTTTGGATCCATCCCGTTCAAGAAAGCTCTTCTGTCATCAAGGAATTTAAGCAGGTGTAGAAGCTCTATCCATACCAAGATGTCTCCTCAGGTCAGAGCTCCACTGCTATTTAGTGAATCACACACTGATAAATGCTAAATGTGTTTCCCTTTCTCCTGAACAACGAGTATTTCTCAAAGAATCACTCCTCATACCTTTTATTTTTAATTTTTAATGAGTGATCTTCATTTTCCATGGGGTCTTTGCCCTTAAATCCCTTCTCACAGAGAATATGATACTAATATCACTTACTTAAAGAAATGTTTTCAGACAGGGGCAGAAAGCCCCACAGAAGGCAGCATGCAGTGCTGATGCTATCTCTACATAGGTTCCATTAGCTTATTAGGAGTTGCTGATTATGTGGAATGCACACTGTCAAAACTTTGTGTGTGTCCCACTTACACCTCTTATCCAGCTCACTCCGTTGCATGAGTCATTTTTGTGGTATTTTGTCTGGGATCAAAAAAAACCTACTAGCATCTTAAATAAGGCACAGCTTCATTAATACATTAACATTTTATAGCAAATAGTTTATGCATGCTTTGTCCGCTTTTATACATAATTGCTAGACACGTAAGGGACTCTGTTTCTAGATTTCTGTTGGACCAACAGCAGCAGGGCGCCTGTTTCCATTCTGCCCTCTGTTTTGTGCTCCGTTTTATTTCCAGGCATGTTGCATCCCAGCCTCAGTCCCTGGGACAGCTGGGCTTTTGGGCACTGCCTCAGCACAAGCAGCAAAGCAACACGTGAGTGAGGAGCAGCGTGAATGAGAGGCAGGAGGGATTAGGAAGTGCGACAGTGACATCCAAGAGAGCACTCCTTGTTTTGCTAAGCCGGATTTAGGAGGGAAATAAAGAAGCATTTTTCCAAATCTCTTCATTATTCGTCACACAGTGGCCTAGAAACAGATGTGCTGTTAACCTCTGTCCTGTATTAACTCCAGTTTGTTCCCTTCCCTGCTGTGGGAGGCTGTGGGAGAGGGAGAGATGCAGCAGGCTGCTGTGAGGGGGCTTCGCAGTGTCTGTGCTGTGGCATCTTGCAGCCATCAAATGTGACCCGGAGAGTTCTCCAATTCCATCACATCCCTGCTCCACAGAGCAGCCTTACATTTCTCCTAGCCCTTGCCTAATTTGGGCAGGGAGCAAAGGTACCAACTCAAATCCATTGGTGCAGGAGCAGTGAAATCCATGTGAAGTACCACAGAGCTTCATCAAGTACCATTAGTGACAGGACAAGAGCGAGGGGCTCAAGTTGTGCCAGGGGAAGACTTAGATTGGCTAATAGGAAAAAATTTCTTCACCCAAAGGACTGTCAAGCTCTGGAACCACCTGAAGCTCAAGTCACCACCCCTAAGAGGTTTAAAAGACACTTAGGTGTGGCACTTAGGGACATGGTTTAGCAGGGGAATTGGCATTGTAAGGTCACTGGTTGGAGTCGACCCTAAAGGTCTTTTCCAACCATGGGTCACAGTGAGCTGGTCACATACCTGCTGAAGTTGCTTTCCTCCTTTTGATTTCCAACATGTGATGCTTTGAATACAGACATTTTACTTCCCTTTTTAATCCTGTATTATGCAGTGTGTGCTATCTCTGATGTGGTAGTTAAAAATTGTCACAGAGCTGACTGACAGCCCTGCAGCACTGCTCCCCACTCTTCTCCCTGTGCTACAACAGCACACCTACATCCACTCAGACACTGGCAGTGAAAGCAGTTCCTTTCCATGTGGAATCTCCCCTGTGAGTAAACAAAGATGTTCCATTTTCCCCGTGGTGTCAGTCAGGAACCTGTCATGGGGGGCCCAGTTTAATGCAATACCTCATTATCTTAATCCATTATTTGTTTGGGTACACACACACGGTGCCTTTATCTTGATCAAAACTGAACTTCAATGCTGTTCTGAAGAAGGGATTTTAATATAATATATCTCAAGTGAATCAGGAGATAGAAAGCAAATCCAGCAGCCAGCAATATGTGACAGAGCCCATACATAACTACTGGCAATCATTGTAAATAAGCAGGTGCCTGTAAGTCCTGTATTTTAACAAGTCCAGTTGCAAACTTGTTTAGCATCAGGGTGAGGCTCGTTTGCATCCTGCCACATCTTCCACCTGGACTAAAAAACCCATTTTGAGCTTTAGCTGTGTTGTGCAACCAGCATCGTTCCATCCCCGCTCTAAGGGACGAGCAGCACAGTCTCAGAAACTGATATCAAAGTGTCAGAAGGACAGAAGGACTGGAGGTCAGCAGGGATGCTCAGGCTGAGCACTATGCAGAACCCAGAAGACAGCATCTCTTTGCTCCCAACCCTCCCTCCCTCCCTTTCAAGGCAAGGTTATTCCTCTCACTAATGATTGAGTGCCACTGCTGTTGCCAGTGAATGTCAGCCAAGAAAACCAGAGATATTGTTGAAAAGTCAAATTAGGGTGGCTTTTTCTTCCAGATAAAGCTGTTCTTCATATTATCAGGGCTGTAGCTTTCCTGGGAAAATCACTCTGGAGTGGCATGGAGCAATTGTGGGTGGTATCTGTCCCAGGATGCCTGTAGGGACAGCAGCAGAGGGCATCACTCTTACACTGCCAAGAACAAGACTCTGGATGAGGGGTCTGGGTGGGCACTGCAGCCTCTGTAAAAATTTAAACTGAGGTTAAGTGAGTGATACACTCAATTCTGAATAGCACCTCACCATTTCAAATGCAGCAGTGTCAAATGCCACTGGCTGAAATGCATAATTAAACTCTAAAGACCTCCAGGAGGTATCCTGCTGTCTCAGACTGCTGTGCCATACACCAGGGATGAAGCAGGAGATAATAATTTCCTTTTGATGCCCATGTACACGCTTTTACAATGATGTTATGTGATAGAATGCATTAAGTAGAACAAATAGAATAACAAAGTTGAGATGAAACAGAAATAGTCATCCAAGAATATTTCTTAATTAATCAGCATTCTCAATGGACTTCCACATGAAAAAAAGGAATTTGATGCATTAATTCATAGACTCATTTTGATACTTTGATGACTGAGCAAAAATTTACCTAGAAGCCTATTCAATTGAAATTGATGGAATTAAACTTTTTTTTTTTTTAATAGATACATATTGATTAAGGGGGGGGAAATCTGTTCTGTATCCTGTAATAGAATTTTGGAGACAGTTGAGCTTGAGACATCTCACAGAGCAGGATAATAGAAATATTATAAATACTAAAGAGAGGTGTGGCTGTTACCACTTGATCATCATACTCTCACAATAGTAACTTATTTCTAATTTCAAATTACTGTCTGTAAGACTTACCCAAGAATTCAAAAGCAACTTAATGGCCTATGATACACTTATGCTCACTAAAGCATGGAATTACGATGCTGTCCAATGTCACACTCAGAAATGGTGTGTTTATGTAGTTGTTCAGTGGTTACCAAGAAACTACAGCTGTCACAAAGCTTGCATGTTGTGAAGGTATCTAAAACACTTGAGATGTCTCTGAAGCACCACATAGTCCTAATTTTTTTCAATGTCATGATGTTCCTTAATTATAAAGCAATTACCTCTCTCAAATGATGCCATATTAGCCCGTGATGTGATAGTTGTTAACCTGTATTTTACATCTTGTCATTTTGCCCTCAGTCATCCTTGCTGTCAATTCAAGGTCATTTTATAGCATTTAGGTTGATGTAGGCTCTAAGCGCTGGCTGTATGAATAATAGATAAGGACAGGTTTTATTCTGAAATAGTGCTAAATGCCCGAAATTAGTACTTTAATTGGAGAATAATAGAAGACAATAACTATTTGGCTGCTACCTTAAGGGCTGCCATCAAGTATGTCATTTTTATGAGAGATGTCTTCTTATGAAAGGCAACCATATAATGAATATCTTTCATGTCCCTTAGGTGCAGTCGTGGAATAAATTATTCCCCTATAAAGATGAACTAACTTTCCTAAACGGTCGCAAAACTAGGTGGAAAATATTTCACACATGTGCATGGCAGGCTTTTTATTTTTGTTCATGTAAAAACTTCTGTGTTTTGAGCAATTAATGTATTCTCTTAGACAGAATGAGAAACCTTGAAGTTTGCCCTGTGTGGGCAGCTGTTCTGGGCTATTAGGAGGCTCAGGGGTGCTGTTCTCCCCAGCACAGCCCAGGGCAGAGGCTGGAATGAAGGCACCTCTCCTCTACAAACTGGGGCTGTGTCCCTGTCCCGGCATGCTGGACCCACGCCAGCCTCGCTTTGGGACTACCCGAAGGGGGCATTCTTTTGCACATGATTTTTAGACTCCACTTATCTTCTTTTCTTCTGTTTTTTTTCTCCAAAGCAGGACTACAAATTCGTCTCTAATTGCAGAGTCATTTTAGGTTTCTTTCCCTCGTAACGTTGTGATTAGGTGTCATATCCGCTGGGATCTGTTGTTGCTGAGAGCCCAGAATTTGGTGGCGAGGTCTGGATTTGGGGTTGGCATGCAAAGCATTTAGTCAAATTGTTTTCTTTCCATGTCACTCTCATGTAGAGATGAAACCTCGAGCGCCGATTATGCAATCATACATTTCCCCCCTTTTTCCTAAATTAATGACAGTGATAAAGCTGGAAACGTTGTGCTCTGTTTCCACAGCTGCAGCAAACTGGGAGCAAAGCAAACAATAGCACATACACATGTGCATTCCAGCTGCTGCCAGCTCCCATATTCCTCCCTGATCCTTGCTGTCCTCCCATTGGAGTGGATAAATTGTCTCAGTGACAGGCAAGGTTGGTAACGGATAAGCAGCCAGTTTAATAATGTTTGGTAGAAAATTCAGAATTACTCTATGAAAATATTAATTGCAACTTAATTTGGAGGTTGGTTTAAAGTTCAGGCTTCTGGAACCAGGGAGAGTAGCCCTGAGCAAATGCAGATGAAGGATTCTGTTCCTTTTCCCTTCCAGCTTGGTCCCACAGCCAGATATTTTTCCTTTAGAGCTCACAGCTCTGGAGACAATAGTTGCTTTCCTGCTGTTCACTGAGCTCTGCCTCACTCTGGGGGTGCCAGTTACATCTGCAGGAGCTGGGAAGATAAAAGAGAGAGGATTTAGTGCGTATCCTGGAGATATAAAACCTTTGGAATAGAGAGCTATGGAGAACAGCTTTTTGTGGCATGGTTCCCCAGTTTTCAAGCATTTCTAGGTGCCAGGTGATAAAAATCCCTTTCACAGTATAAACACTATTGGGGTGTAAGGACATTATTTAAATGATGAAATTCCAGGGCCGGCCTGAGATCAGAATTTCTAAATGATTCTGAGGTTGAGTTCATGCATTAAAATCCAAATGGCCTTTGGTGAAATGAGGATACCTCAGTTCGTGTAAGTCTTTGGAGAAAGATCATGGGAACAACACTGATAACCTTATTAGTCCACAAGGAAATTGCTACTTTCTTTTTCTTTTCCTGAATTTGATGGAAGAGCCTTAACTGATTTAAAAACAACAATGAAAAACTTTGAAAGTAGGGCAAGATACAGAATCTTCCAAATGACATATATGCAATGGCATTGGCAGAGTGATAAAACAGTAAATAACGTGAGTTAGACTTTTTATGTAAACACTTGGTTTAGAAGTAGACACTTTTTCTGCTCTGATTTATAAGCACATAAAAATTCAAGGAATACAGCTGAGGATGAAATGAATGTGTATATGTCTGAGTGAACATTTCACGTTTGATTTGTGTGGGCTAACACAGTGAAAGTCTGTGAAGGTTAGGAGTTTGCATTTAGTCTTTAATGTTGCATTTTCTTCTCTGATACACTTACACTCATAACCCACCTTCCCCCAAAATCCCGAAATCATATGCCAGCAGCTAAAAATGGTTAAATGATAGATAATGAATGATAGATTCGATGTAGAAAATGGTGGATTTCTTCCATTTTTGAAAGTTGAAGTGTGCACTTAGGTAGTGTAGGCTCAGGGCGCCTCAGGGTAGGCACTGAGCAGGCTGTGTTGCATGAAAACTTTTATGCTGACATTTAGAAGTGTTTTCCATGGGATTCTATATGGTTGCCACAGACTGCAAACACTGAAGAAATGAGGTAGATGTGACTTAGCTTAACCTGATCCTGTCCAGAACAGATACCAGCATGGGAGTGCCAAGGTGCCACCGCCTGCTTTGGCTCTCGTGGGAGCTTGGCAGTTGGGAGCCAGCAAAGTCAAGGCTTGTCATCAGTCTCTAACTTAGGAAAAGAAAGGAAACAAGAAGGACATGAACATTTAGAAAACATTTTGCTTATCTGCAAATTGGCTTAATAGCAGTGAGAGAGAAGCACTGTGGCTATGCACTCTGGCTTTGTTGTCATCAGTCTGAAGGGACCAGAACTTGCTGATGCCTTGGCAGCAATTCCTGTCAGGCTGTGATGGCTTTATTTGCATCTCATTTAAATCAGCTTAGCTCTACCCTCTGCCCCAGTGTCTCCTGGTTCAACCCACCCCTTTTCCAGCTTTACTCTGAGTTTAGTTTTAAAAACCTCAGCATATACAGCATGAAACATTTAGCTTTTATGGCAGACATTTCTGCTGCAGAGTCATTTTGTGTGGTTCTTTCACGCTGGTCCATATCCAACATGCCCATGACCAGGATCCCCCTGCTCTGCTCTTCACCAGCCTGGGTGGAAGACTGACAGCAGAGGAGCTCCTTAAGTGCTCCTATTTCCTCCCACCTTACAGAGCTGGAAAAAACTGTGAGATGACTCAGGCTGAACATCCCTGCCCAAAGTAACAACTTTTTCAAACCTGTAGGGCTTGTGGGCTCCATGCTGAAGCCACAGTCCACTGTAAAAATGTCTTTGTTGTATCTAGTTTCTCTCACTGGTTATTGCATCCTGCTTCTGATGATTTGCTGGTGACAAGTGGAATGTTGGGGTTTTTTCCCCTCAGTAACTTGGACCCCTGAGGACTGAGAGCCCCCAAAATCACGTATTTCTCTGGTTTTTACTCACCTGGAATTCCTCTAGCTGTTTTCTTATACAAATAGTTTCAGGTAAGACGTCAAAGACTGTTCTTTGACATCCCCTAAATCTATGTTATAGACTGGTATCTTCTTGTGTTTTGTTATTTTTAACAAGGAAATGCATCAATAAAGATCCCTTTAATTTATGTAGCATGCAGACCTCAGTGCTGTCACTCTTTATGCAACTCCTGGCAAATGTGGGCTTTTTATTTAAAGTATCCTTTTCTAAATCTTAGGCTAGAGTTTATTATTTTTAAAATTGAGATTTTTTTTTTTCCACCTATCTTGAGCTATGCAAGCATAATAAAAATACATTTTCCACATACACTAACTAGAGCTATGCTAGCAAAAGTTCCTGAAATTGGAAACTTCCAACTGAGTTTCTTTGTTAATCTTCAGTGAGCTTTAAAAGAATCTCTGTTTGAAGACAATTAATGCAGTATTTGAAAATTGTGAGAGCTTGAAATCAATAGTGTTGTACATACACATTACTAAATTAGAAACACCCCAGCTTCTTCCTCAGGGTGGTTCCAGTGCAGAACCCACCCTGAAGTTAAGGGGGAAAACGCTCAATAGCAAACTCCTCAGGGAGAGATTTTTTCAGGAGAGCTGGTTTGGCCTACACGTGTGTAAGGCGGCGCAGGGGACGTGGGGCGTGCCAGGAGAATCTCTCCTCCTGCACAGACCCTCAGTCCTGCTCTCTGCTGCGAGGGAATAGCGGTGAAAGCCTGCAAAGATCCTGTCACTGATCTCCTGCTCTGCACGTGAGAACTGGAAACTAATTCAGCACTACCGAGGGCATCAGAAGGGGGAAATGAAGCCTCCCAGTTTAGCACATTCCTCAAGCTCGGGTCTCACTGACTGGAGTGTGCCTGTGGTGATTTACATCAGTAACACTCTGGCACTTCAGTGTGCCCTTGACCTTCAACAACTTAATGGACTCTGCACCTTGAGACTGGAGGTAGGAGTGGTGTGAAAGCCAGTGCCTGAACTTTGGGTCTGAATTAAAACAGGAAGGGAGCTCGTGTTGGAAAGGGGTGTCATGAGCTCACACTCAGGAGGGAGGATTTACTTGCTTATTTATTTATTTTAAGAACTCTCTGGAATATTTCTCGGAGCATCCAAGAAGCAAAGGGCTATGAAGTCATCGGGATGCTCCCAGAGAGAGGCCATTTCTTTAAAGTTTCCCCTACGAACAAGAAAACAGCTCAGTGTATCAGTGAGCCAGCACCGAGCATCTGCCTTGGCTGCAACACTTAACACAGTGGGTTTGCTGTGAACATCTGAACAACACACCGGGGAAACAAAAACAAGAGGAGAAAATGCACAAAGAGCCATCCCTGCATAGGGAGCAGAAATTAATTTTCAACATGCATCTTACTAGCTGAACGTTTCACACAGATTTTACTTATTTCTTTGTTCTGCAAATTGCAAATTTCAGGTGTTCTAAAGGAGACACAGATCTGCAATCCAGAATCTCAGAGGAGTAGGGAGATGAGAGCGTAGCACGTGCGTATAAAGTATTCCCAAATCCTGAACCCCTGCTCTTTATACAGGCTCTAGCAGTTAATGGCCTATATGTAAATAATGCCCACGAAGGTCAAAGTCTAAAAAACGATGAAATTGGATTCTGTGGCCTGTCAGCATTTACTTAGATTTGACTGGTTACTAGTGCTGAAATTCTAATAGTGAATTCCAGACTACTCACAGGTCCTAACTTGCTTTCTGCATTTGGGATTAAATTCAACCAATTTATTCTAAAAAATGGAAGCCATGAAATGAATAGGATGTATCTCACAGACATTTCATGGCAGTTGGTGAGATCGTGACTTTATCTGCTAGAGAACACCCCCAAAATCAGCACCTTCCTGTTAATCCCTTTATGCTTTGTCTGGTTCAGTTTTTTTTCCTCTTGCACAGTCTAGAAACAGTTTCAAAACAGTTGTTTTGACACATTTTTCCTATTGCTAGTAATGCCATTTGCTTCCATATCATCACTGACTTTTGCTCAGATTACTTTGCTTTTCTATGAATGCCCTGCAAGTCCTTTGAAAATGAAATTCTTTCACTGAAAAAGTCATGTTGGCACATAATGGATCAATTAGAAAGGCACATGCTACAGGAAAGTGAACAAATCTTGACCATTTTTGTCATAGTGAACAGTCTTCTGATAATCAGAGGTTGATATTTCTTTGAAGCATTTCTACACTTGAAATATTTTTACTTAAAATGTATTGGTTTGTAGATTTTTTTTTTACACGTATGAGTATAAAAATGTGTCTCCTTGTCTGCGTGCCTATAGGTATATTCTGAAGCACAGCCGTTCCAAAAATAGCACACAGACACACACACACATCTGGGAAACACACCAAAGTCTCCTGCAAAGAGGCAGCAGCAGGGAATATATGTGCATATAGATGGATGTGTGTTATATGTGCATTTTTACCAGCATATTGAACAACTTCCTGAGGGCACTGCTGAGGCAAGATGCAGCGCTGAATGCCTGTAAGACTGAGGCTAATTCTTGCTGTTTTTTTACTTCAATATTTGTCAGATCAACAGCATAGGAATTTCATGCTTGGATCTCTAGTTGAGAAGCCCTCACTGGGGAATTTGCCTGGTGTTTTAGGTATTCTTGATGGGAATTAATGTTGTGTGTCTGTCATGCTTTCTGTGTAGGCATTGCCTACTAGAGGCAAGTTTGTTGGCAGTGTTTTGCAGATTCTGTGGCCTGTTCCCCTCAGGCCCAGTTTCTCAGTTTTCAGAGGAGAAGGGTGGTGGAAGGATCCCGGTCACAACAGGGTCCCTTTAGAGAAAATCCTGACTTCCAGCAAAATTTGCCCAGCTGGAACTGGGGGCTGGCCTTGTGATCAAGGAGGCTGTCAGAGACAGCAGAAACTATTGACTAAAATAGCCAAGTAGGGACAAGGACTATTGCAGTTGGATCAAAAAATGGGAATTTACTGCAAGGATTTAACAAGGTGGAGGAAAGAGAAGGGGAAGGAAATGAAATGCCTTGTGGACATAGTTCCCTGAGGAGTCTCAAATATGGAATGAGCTTAAGTATGGGGCACTGCATGGCTTTCCTGGTTGTAGTTTGCCTGCTTTAAGAGGAGAATATTGCAGCTGAACCATGGGAAGGATGTGGGACTTGTGCGTATGTGACATTAATTTTACAAAAGCCAAGTGTAGCTCCCAGAAACTTATTATTTCCAGGATGTGTTTTAACTCTCTCCTACAGCATCTCCTGCATTGTCAGCACCAGCCTGTGAGTTTGAGGACAATTGGGTGGCAGGGCTCCAGGTCCCCAGCCTGGTCCCAGAGACAATGCTTTGCAGAGGGGCTGGGCGGGGCAGAGCACAGCAGCAGCACTGCAGCACGCTGAGTCCAGAGCAGCACAACACCCAGAGTTTCTGCAGGCAGTTAGTGAGACTGCAGCTTCTGGTTCCGTGGAAATTAGCTCCAGAATTAAATGGGAGTTGCACAATCCGTACAGATTGACTGCCATTAAAGACAGCCATGGCGCCTTCGAAGATCTTGGCCAGGAAGCCCTCATATGAAAGCAGGCTTTAAGTTATTTATGGACGGGGAGAGCCTAATGGTTTTAATTTTTTAGATAGCTCAGGAGGCCAATCAGATTGGCAACACCAGCAGAATGTGTCAAGAAGCCCCAGCTCCTGCTACCACAAATTAATAAGAACTGGTTTTGGTGGGAGATACGCAGTATTGGTGGACCTGGCTGTTCTTTACATGGCTGAAAATTGAACCTATTCTTACACTCAGGAAGAAGTTGTCTTTGGTCTACTGTCTGCTGTTACATTCTCTTTTTTAGTGTCAAACTGATATAAATATATTTGCCCTTGATTTTTGATACTTACTGCTGCCCGTGCTGGATTCATCTTCTCATCATATGGAGGCCATATGTATTCTTTACACACAGCCTGTAGTGCACTGCAGAATTTATTATCCCATCTTTTGAACATACTGCTCTTACACACTCAAAGCTCAATAGTTTTATATGCTGTAGATGCGTTCATCGCTAGCGAATTACGAGGCAATGTAAAAACTGTATTTATATAATTTTCTATAGTCACTGTTAAATGGAGACATGTGGAGGAAAGAAGGGTGCCTCAAGGCACCTGTGCTCCTGTATGTGTGGGTATTTTGAGTAACTCAGATCACGGAGGGAAAGGTCTCATCCCGCGGTGAGGCGAGGACGGATTTGATAGCGTGACCAAGCTGGTTTTTGAAAGCAGCACCCACAGGCACTCTGAAGTATTTCCAGAGAAAGCTGTGGCATGCATAGGCATACATTCTATTAGGGTTAAGGTGTCCATCCACCTGAGCATTTCCTCCACCAGCTTGATGCCTGTTTCCTCCCACCTGCAGGTACCAGATCCACACGGGGCTGCAGCACTCCATCATCCGGCCGACGCAGCCCAACTGCTTACCGCTGGATAACGTCACGCTACCTCAGAAGCTCAAGGAGGTGGGGTACTCCACGCACATGGTGGGCAAGTGGCACCTGGGCTTCTACCGCAAGGAGTGCATGCCCACGCAGAGGGGGTTCGACTCCTTCTTCGGCTCGCTCCTGGGCAGTGGCGACTACTACACCCACTTCAAGTGCGACAGCCCCGGGATATGCGGCTATGACCTGTACGAGAACGACAACGCCGCCTGGGACCACGACAACGGCATCTACTCCACGCAGATGTACACGCAGAAAGTGCAGCAGATCCTGGCTTCTCATAACCCCAGGAAGCCCATATTCCTGTATGTTGCCTACCAAGCTGTCCATTCTCCTCTTCAGGCGCCGGGCAGGTATTTTGAACATTACCGTTCGATAAACAACATAAACAGGCGGCGGTATGCAGCCATGCTGGCCTGCTTGGATGAGGCCATAAACAACGTGACCCTCGCTCTAAGGAAGTATGGCTACTACGAGAACAGCATTATCATTTATTCTTCTGATAACGGTGGGCAGCCAATGGCCGGAGGCAGTAACTGGCCTCTCCGAGGAAGCAAAGGCACCTATTGGGAGGGGGGTATCCGCGCTGTTGGGTTTGTGCACAGCCCCCTCCTGAAAAACAAAGGGTCTGTGTGCAAGGAGCTGGTGCACATCACAGACTGGTTCCCCACGCTGATCACGCTGGCGGAGGGGCAGATCGATGAAGACATCCAGCTGGACGGCTACGACGTGTGGGAGACCATCAGCGAGGGCAGGCGTTCCCCACGGGTGGACATCCTGCACAACATCGACCCGATCTACACCAAAGCCAAGAACGGCTCCTGGGCCGCTGGCTATGGGATCTGGAACACTGCCATCCAGTCTGCCATCAGAGTGAATCACTGGAAGCTGCTGACGGGAAACCCGGGCTACAGCGACTGGGTTCCTCCGCAGGCCTTCAGCAACGCAGGTCCCAACCGCTGGCACAACGAGCGCGTCTCCTGGTCAGCTGGGAAAACTGTGTGGCTCTTCAACATCACGGCCGACCCCTACGAGCGCGTGGACCTTTCTGCCAGGCACCCAGAGGTGGTGAAGCAGCTGCTGCGGAGGCTCTCGCAGTTCAACAAGACCGCGGTGCCCGTCCGCTACCCGCCCAAGGACCCTCGCAGCAACCCCAAGCTCAACGGAGGAGTCTGGGGGCCGTGGTTTAAGGAGGACGAGAAGAAAAAGAAATCAGACAAAAGCAAAGGGGCGAATAAGCAGAAGAAGAGCAAGAACAAGAAGAAAGCGAGTCGGAAAAAGGGGCAGTCATTTCACTGCCGCTCACATCTTGCTGGTGGATAAACTCTAAGCAGACTCCTTGGTCAAGCCTGAGTCAGCCTGGCCCACTTCTTGAACTTCTACTGGAATAGACTAGAAATGCCAGTTCTGCACTATGGATGAAAGTTGTCATCTTTTAATTTTGTCTCTGATTTCACCAGCACAAGATACCTTAGCACTCTGAGTGACCATGTGACAGACTTTCTTCTCCACAGGATGGGTGGTCCTCACTCATCACCACGCACATTCCAGATAACAGCAGCCATAGCATCTTGTTTCAGGAAACTTAGCTTTGATGGACACATGATGGTTCCTTGCCTTAATTAGCTGGAACTTTTGGAGGGCATAGAGATGTTAACGGCTGATGATCTCGAACTGACAGATGATCCAGAGGGAGAAAGGAGAAACAAAACCTGAGAACTTTTGTGGGTCAGTAAGTGTTAGTCATCAACCTATGACATGTTTTGAGATCACACAGCAAAAACTGAAGCCATCAGGGTAACTTTGTAGAGGTTCTGGGGAGGGGAGCAGAGCATGACAGGAGGAAAGCTACTTTAAATTAGATTTTGTCCATCTTAAATAAATCTGAAATATTTTTAACATTTCCTAGATGTGCTGAGCTCCCCCCATTTGTAGTAAAATACATGACCAAGGAGCACACACCACATGTAATTTATTACAGGCATAGACAAAAACTCATTGCCAAAGTGAATGTAATATTTAAACACTTTAAGATAACTATACAACAGTATGTAAAAGATATAATTTATTTTACAGCACAATTCTTATTTCTCTACTATTAAAACTTCCTGGCTGATGCAAGGTGTGCATCCTGTGGGTGTCAGGGTTATTTGGGTTCTTTTAAGGTTGACTTTTAAAATTTTATTTCCACCTTGTCATTCAGAGTTTCTTTAACAGATTCATATCCTCAGAGTACTGTAAACCAAAGAAATACTGTATACACTGCTAGGATGAGGAAGGAGAACAATTCAGGTGCGTCACTGCATTATGTATTTGCCTTCAGTGGTTTTGAATGTAACAAAGGGTTTATTTAATTTAGGAGTCCCGTGAATATTGTTCAGTTTCTGTACAGAAGCTAGGCCATCTTGATGTTCGGGGGGAGAATTCTACTTTAAACCTTTTATTTATGTACCTATTAAAATAGTTTATTTTTATGGCATTCATAAAAGAAGTCTGCCTCTTTTTTGCATCCAAGATAGCAATTCTGGCCTAGTTTGTTTAGAACAAACTCAAGTAAGCTGTTTTATTCTTTTTGGTGCAGCAATGTTTTATGACATTTTGCTTCTGAAACAGAATTTCTTCTCCTAATACGTATATCATTTGAGACATGCTTCAAAGTTTGCCCTTTTCCAAGGTGTCTGCGTGGATGATGGATGCATGGACTGGCTGCACATTCGTGGTGATCTGTGGTAATTGATAAAATGCACACACACCTATAAGCTTCAAGGTGAATTATGTTAAGTAAAATTGATGATTCATTTGTTGAATGGCTGTTACGTATTTTTTTAGAATTTCAAATAAGCTTGCTTTCCAGAAGTGTGTCACTTAACTCAGAAATTATATTTATATAAATGGATTATGGTTAAAAAATGGAGCATTCCTAAAATCAGTGCACACAGAAATCTCAATGAAGTATAACTGTCCAGCACTCCTTTTCAAGAGGCCACTAACTGCAGGTACGTACTGCCAAACCCCAGCAAATTGCATACTTAAAGCTGCAAAGCAGAATAAAGCTGCCATTAACGAAACACAGAAACAAGTCAGGCAGCTCTTGGAGATACTTCTGTAATGAATATACTGGGAAGGACACAGAAATGGACTTGGCATGTAAATAATAATTATAAAAGCATGGTGTGTATCTGCATAAGTGTTTAATATTGTTGCTGTTATTTTTCATGCTGTGTGGTCTTTAAGATGACTAATTAATTCCTTAGAAATCTGCCTAGCTTTTCTTCACATCCACACTATCCAGTGAGTAATCAGGAACTTGGATGTTCTCTAAATTCCAACTTTTTAAAAAGATGTGCCATTGATGTCCTTAAAAGAAACGAGTGTAACATATGGAGATATCACACTCCAAAATGTGATCATAAAATACATATTTGTGAAAAGATATGTTTAGTTTTCCAAGGTAATTTTTAAAAGGCAAAAATTAGGTGTATAAGTTAAACTATATACAGAGACTAAGATATTTTAATTTGTTTTGGCGTTATAGCAGCACGGCAGTGTGATAGAGTGTTATCCTCGTAGAATTAATTATTGCCCTTTTCCCTGAAAGTTTTATGATGGCTTTGGCTTTCATTGGACCAAAGCAGCCAGAGAACATTATTCTCTGACAACATTTTATTCTGTAATTATTTGTATCTGTTCTCTCTCAGGCAGAATGGGAGTCCTTGAAAGTAACTGGTGCAAGGCAGAACAGTGGATCACTTCTCTCTGTGTGTTAAATAAACATGACACAAGAGTAAGTGTTCTTAGAGTATGCAGTGGGAGTACCTTTCCAATGAATTTTCTATTTTGATCTAGTAGAGGGCAAAAGTTGGCTTTAGAGCGGGGTAGAATAGAAAATAGCCACAATTTAGCCACATTCCTGAGTTTTTTGCTGAAATGCTGCTGATGTGAAAATACCATGTCTGCTCTCACACAACACTTGTTTTCTCACTGCAGCAGCAGAAGGATGCTGTCTTTTCCAGGTTTTCTCAATTTTATTTTAAAGCTCTTCACAAATAATTTTCTGATGGTAAGATAATTTTAACATCATCAGTGACTTTTAAAGCTTTATTACCAATAGTATCATTACTGTTATTATTATCATTGTGGTGTTGTTATTTAGTTTGATATAAATTTGGAGACAAAACATTCTTCCATAGGTACAGGTAAAGAGAAGTGCCAGGAATGGTGAGTAACCCAGAACTGTCAGTGTTTCCCTCTGGGTCATGCAGGGAGATGTGAGGGGTTGGCCGTGCAGTTGTGAAGCTCAGCCAGACCTGCAGACTTTAGAGCATGAAGGCACAATGAGGCACTTGGCAAATTTTAAATGCCACCCAAAGTAAAGCACTTCAAAACTCGAAATTGGTAAACTTTAACTTAGCCAAACTTTGCCTTTTTCGGACACAACAGGGCACTCACTAAGGTATTGCCTGGAATTTTTTAGTTTGGTGTACAATGTATTTTGAGAAGAAAGTAGGAGAAAAAAGAGAAAGAAAAAGGAGAAAGGTATTGTCCTGAGTACAGGTATGTGGACAGCACTCTGGGGTCCAGTGTGCTTTGAGGGGCCTTTCCATCCACGGCAGGGAGCCCTCAGAACTCGGGATGTGTCCTTCGCTCTGCTCCGCTCCCCTGGGGCTCCCCGGGCCCGGCTGCGCTTTGCTGCTGCCTGTGGGGCCCACAGGGACAGACGGCGCCATTCGGGTGAGGGGGACAGTGTGACATTGGGTAAGGGCAGGGGAAGGGGAGGGTGTGGGTCTGCCATTGTGGGAAAGGGCGTGAGAGGGAAACAGTCGGAAACAGGCTGCCATTCTGTGTCAGGCTGTGGGGTCAGTCTGGCATTTTGTGTCAGGCTGTAGGGTCTCTCCACCATTTTGTGTCCGGCTATGAGGTCAGTGTGCCATTTTGTGTCAGACTGTGGGGTCACATCGCCATTTTGTGTCCGGCTATGAGGTCAGTCTGCCATTTTGTGTCAGACTGTGGGGTCAGTCTGGCATTTTGTTTCAGGCTGTAGGGTCTCTCCGCCATGTTATGTCAGGCTGTGGGTCATGACACCATTTTGTGTCAGACTGTGGGTCGCTCCTCCATGTTGTGTCAGTCTGTGGGGTCTCTCCGCCATTTTGTGACAGGCTGTGGGTCACTCCACCATGTTGTGTCAGGCTGTGGGGTTAGTCTGCCATTTTGTGGCAGACCATGGATCACTCCACGATTTTATGTCCATCTGTGAGGTCAGTCTGGCATTTGTGTCAGGCTGTGGGGTCAGTCCACCATTTTGTGTTTGGCTGTGAGGTCAGTCTGGCATTTTGTGGCGGACTGTGGGGTCCGCCATTTTGTGGTAGAGCATGGATCAGGCCGCCATTTTGTGTCCAGCTGTGGGGTCAGTCTGCCATGTTGTCTCAGACACTAAATTCCTCCCAGTGGTATTCTTTTGTGCAGATGGGAGTGCTGGATGTCCCAGGTTCTATTCCAAATGTGGTTCAGGAAATCACTGAGAAAAGAAAGAAAGAAAATTACTTTTAGTATGTTTTATAGGATTTTTTTTTTCCCAGCTAAGGAGGTCTCTGAACAAATGGCTGTTCCTTTGCTGAGTATTGATGTGCGCTGTACCCAAGTGCTGGAAGAAGTACCTGTTGGTTTTCAGTACATAACACTTCCAGATTAATGCAGGTTCCTTTTTTGATCTGCCTTTAAACCCAGTGAATATTCATCAGCAGTGTTGAGGCAAAGTAAGTAAAATCTGCTTTACTTCATACTACAGACACTATAAATTATATCAGTGTTAGATCTGTTTATCCAAAAGATAACATTAGCTCAGCAAAAGACACTGGGATGTACAAGGGGCCTGTTTGCTATTAATTTAACGAACTGTTGTCTCAAGACAGCAGGAACATTTCTGTTGCCATTCTCCATCTTTTATTTTCTCCTTTCCAAGAACAGGCAGACAATGTGTATTCCTATGGGGGGAAAAAAAGAGCGTAATATTTAATTTAGCATTTAAATAACACAAGCTCCACTTCAGGATCCCATTCTGTTCAGAGGAGTACTCAATAATGTACATGATTCCCTTCTGTGGATCATAAGTCAAGGTCTTGATGAAGTGGAGGATTTGTGTCAAAGACAGGCCAATGTGAAAATACAAAAATGCTCTCTTTTTCTGCATTGTTTCCTGTTTTTGACTCTGACAAGCAAACTAATAACAACGAATATAAATACAGATAACCACATAAAAGAAGATATCATTAAGTACCTGGGTTTGAATTAATGGTGCAACAAAAGTATAATCCATGATATGGCTTTAAGTTATTTTATAAATTTCATTTGTTTCAGGTATAATCAGGGCAAGGTTGCTGAAGTTTAGCTTGTGACTGAAGTAACAGAACTGATTAACAGCTGTTATTGTGAATTTCCATAACGAGGGGAGAACAGGGTCCTGAAATGTCATACCGATTTAGCCTGAGAAATGCTTTTTTATAATTCCTTATAAACATCAGTGTCTCAGTAAAAGTCAAGTATTTAATCACCTGAAATCAGTGCAGGCCATGATGTTTGTTGTCGTTCCCTAGATTTGCTTCAAAAGATCACTTTTGAGCATTACTTGGCAAGGGCGTATTTATTCCTCATTAAATACAGCTTGCTTCTGCTAGTTAAACTGAGCCAGCATGAAACAGCCTGCACGAGAAAGTCAAAGCCTTACACTGAGTGTAGGAATGGTTCTACATCAGCAGTGTGCAGTTTGGAAATGGACATCACTAGTGACAGAAAAATCTGTATGGATTTACCAAAATCCAAAGCAAGAGACTAATTCCTTTTAGATAACCAAGCTGCATTTGTGGTGTTTAAGGTGGCTGGAGAAGGAGGGGAAGCGTGGCCCTGTGAGAAGATGAAGAGCACCCAGCTCTGACTGCTGTCATACTTTGAATGAACAAATTGCACGTTGCTTAAAAGGAGCATTTTGGGACAGTGAACTGCATGCCATTAAAGAAATGCTTCATATATCATTATGTAATTTTCTTCTAAAGAAACAGAGCCTTCAAAGTTCTGAATATTGGCAAAACTTGAAGGGCATAACTAGTAATGTCTTACCTTTGGGCAACATGCTGAAGTCTTTCTCTCACAGCATATTTTTTTTTACAGTAATTGGTTCCAGTTTTATTTTGGTTTTCATCAGCTGATTCCATTACATTTTGTCACTCTGAATGGAGGGAATATAGTTAGCGTTGATGAAAAGTGTATTGGGTCAGTGGTTTATTATCTTTACCAAATTGTTTAGCCTCTCAAGTGACCCCTAAGCAATCTCTTAGCAGACCCATTTCTAATACACCCTTATAATCTTTTTACTGCATGGCTGTGGAGAATTTGAAAGAAATCCACAAAGAAGGATTGAAAAACTTGAAAAAGTATGGAGGGAGCACATAGCTCTGGCCTTCAGCCCTGGTGACTTCAGCATCTTTTGTTTTTAAATGTGATTTCTTTGAGGTTTCTTCTGCTGTTAGATTTCTTTTGTCTCGTCTTTGCAAGGAAAAAGGCTGCACAATTAATTCTGCTTTCAACATTGGATGTGAAAGTCTGCTTAGAAAGCTCCTGCATGGAATGGCAGCAGAGAAGTGCGAGAAGTGCCTGCCTTTGGTGAGGAGGAACACGCCGTGCTGCTGCCACAGCCACAGAGCCCTCGCCAGCAGTCATTCAGCTCCTTAGCCTGTGAGTGTGCCCAGATCCAGCAGTCACCCCAGGTAATGAGCGAGTTGAGTTGTGCTTCCTGTCTTTCTTTCCCGTCACTTTCTTACCCTACAGCCTGACTGAACTTGTGGGATGCTTATATTGAAATCAGTGGAATATTCTCAGCAGGATTTCTCAGGTATCCCACTGACATCTGTTTCTTTCTCGTCCATGCCAGAGACCTGCATGAGGTCCTGTGCTAGGAGACAGTCCTTGAAATCCAGGTGGAGTCATGTCTTTCCTGTGTTAGCTGTGGTTGTTCCTCAGAGGCACACAGGAAGCATTTCCTATAACATAATCCTAAATTCAGCTGAATTCATAAGCATACAATAACCATTCTCACTGCCCTGTCTGCTTACACAGAGCCTTCTGTGTCTGAAAGACAGTGTCTTCCCAAAGGCACAGGGTTCAGGTTGCCATTTCTTATCCTTGTCTTCAATTCCCATTTCATTGCTCAAACCCAGGAAATTCTGTTTAACTAGAAGGTAACTGTTTCTTGAACTAACATGGAGAAAAGCATCCAGTTCTGACTTAGATCAAAAAAATATGAAAAACCCATTGCTTCCCATTGTAAATCTCTTGCAGTAGTTAATATCTGAGTTGAAGGTGTAACTACCTTCTTTCTAGTTTGATTTTTGGTCTGGCTAAGATTCCAGCTTTATGTTATTTTTATCCACAAGACAAAGAGTCCTTTGGCACCTGGTGTTTTTGTTTCCTGATTGTACATCTGTATTCCAACCTTGAATATTTTTTTTAGAAGCTGAACAGATTGGCTCCTTAGAGTCTAATCATTTTATGGCACTTTCTTCAGTTCCCAAGTAGGAGAAGGTTTTTTTGCACACATTCTCCAGATTTTCAGTAGACTATAGTAAAGAAGTAAAAAGTAAACAAAATATTCCAATATTAGTGTCCTTCAAATGGCATACAGGAATATTACTTCCTGAGGAGAAAGCCCTTTGGGCTGCACTGAGCCTAGAGCATCCCCTGCTGCTCTGGGCTTGGGATGGCACTCCTAGGCAGGGAACTGGCTGTGGAGTTTGTGGTTATTTTTGTTGTTCTACGTGAGTCAATCTTTCACTTTTTAAGTGTTGTTTATTCTTAGAAAGAAAAAAAAAACCACAAAAAAACCCAAAAACCCAAACACCAAAGTCTGAAAATATCCCAGAAAAAATATTTAATGTTTTCTCACAGCATTTCCATTCTCTGTCTCAACCCCTACAGCCATTTTATAAAAGCCGCTTGTGCAAAGCAGAAGGGAAAAATGTAAAAAAGTAAAGCAATACACAATAAAGTTTCTCATTACATTTTATATCCCATAATATGCTCACAGCAGCCATGCCTGTAATGTCTAATTCAGGAAAAACACACCTGTCCTTCTCTGATGATAATATTTTCAAAAGTCCCTTTTCCCCATTTCCCCATTCCAGAGGGTAGGCTCTGTTTAATTCCCTCTAACTGAAATCAGAGATATTATATTTATTCAGAAATAGCCCTCAGGGTTGCATGCATGGCAGGAGTGTTTCAATGATTGCATTTCCCAAAAGAACATGTTGAAGATTTTAGAGGTGAGTAATCAGTGCCATAACATAGCTGCTCCATTTCTATAGTTATGGGCAAATCTTCATTCTGCTTTTCCTGGTTGCAAGTGCAGCATGCTGGTTTGTCACTGCTGAATGAGGAAATTCATTCAGTCTCTCTTCTAATTACAGAATTATTCAGTTGGTAATTGCCTAGTGATACTATTTCCCCAAAGATCATTTATTTTATACCCTTTTTTTTCACCAAGTACTTTCAGAACATATAAACAGAAGTAGAGTTGCAGCGCAAGGGAGTCAGTACTGCTGGAAACATTAACAGCTTTGATAATGAGAGCAGAGCAGGTCTGAGAGTTTATAGTTCCTGCTGTGAACAGGTCCAGGTGAGACACACACTGGCAGAAAGGGGCATTTTGGGAATTACTGAGGTAGGTGTGACAGCAGTAAACTGAGATTGTTCATTACAGGGAGGGTAGATGGAAGGAAAGCCAGGTCAGATGTAAAGTTGTCAACACTTTTCTTGTATTCCCAGTGGAAAAGCCATATCAGGGACTGTCTTCTGTATTGTCTCCCAAGACAGAAGACTTCCCAAGGTATGAAAATGTGTTTCTGGTGCTGAGATTTACCCTGCAACACTGTAAGCTTAGTTTACTTTAAAGAAACAAAGGAAAACGAACCTTTTATTGTCCATAGAATGCACTGCATTTACTCACCATGTTATCTTTAGCATCCCCCACCCATTATTACCACACTGGGTTTCTCCTGATTCACCCAACCCTCAATCTCTCACTCTTCCCTGGCATTTTACCGGTCTGGTTTGTTGTTCTGTTCCCTCGCAGTTCGAATTTATTTTCCTTGGAAGCAGCAGTGCTGTTCCCAGCAGTGCTGGCTGTGCTCTGGCCCTGTGAGTGTGTCAGTTTTTAAGCGATGCGGATGTTTCCTGATCCATAATACGCAATAAACAGGTTACCCTCTGGATGGGAGATTAAATCCATGCTTTTGTTAGCAAGTTGAAGCACAGGCTTTAGCTAAATTATCCCCAATGCCTTAGCCTGGCCATCTGTTTCCAACGGAAATGAATCTTGGGCTTTAATTATAAATCTCTTATGAATATTGTTTTTCTTTTCTTTTCTATCCCAATCTGCCCTTTTGGAGACTGGTTGAACTGTCCCTGTGTTGTCTGAAAGGTGGGTGGGATCACCAGCGTGGCTCAAGGTGTGATTCATTTTTCCTATTAGCCTTCCTGTTAATGACTTTAAATCTATTTATGCTCTTGCTGCAAGCTGAAGCAGAGATCTCTGTTACCAAACTGTGTTCATAAATTTGCTACAGATACATGTTATGAAGCAGTCAAAGTACAAACATGTTAAACCATATGGAAAGTCCACCCCAATCTTGCTGAATTGTTCCAATGTTTAATTACCCAGATTGTTAGAATTGTTTTTCTAATTTTAATGTCCTGGTCTAGACCTCAGATCATCTTATAATTCTTTATGTTCCCCATGAAGGTGTGTAAAGATTGAGACCAAACAAAAAAAACTCCCAGTCCAGGTGCTGCTCTCCAACAAACCATTACTCATCTCAATAAGGATTTGTCATTAAAATGCTGTGTAGTTTATTATTTTTTTCCAAAGAAAAGGTGAAGTCATTCTCTTTATTTTAAATTAAATGGGGGACAGGGAGGAGGACACAGAGCGGGCTGGACTCGGGGGAGTCCTTGGTATGATCCTCTTCCCTTTTTCCTGAGAGGTAAAGGGGAGATATTCACATCTTGTGCAGTGCAGGGCAGCAACTCGTTTTTGTGACCAAGAAAGAAAAGAAATGCTCCCTGAGTTACACATCCTGGCACCTTTTCCAGCCCTGCTGGGGAACTTGGCCCTTGCTCATGAGCACAAAGACCTTGAGCAAGAGAAGAACCTTTTCCTGCCAAGCTTTCCTCCCTAGCAGAGGCCAACTTGCAGCAGCACGGCGTGGAGATGAGTCAGTGCAGGATGGACATGGGTAAACACTGTTAACCAACCTCTCCAGAGACAGCTGCATTTATTGCTTCACCCCAGAACCACTAAGCTGGGCAGGTATTCAACACTTGGCACTGAAATCCCGGGGTATGTGCTGGTCTGCTCCAGCTTTCACTCCTGCCAGGTTCAGTTCCCATCCCTCCCCCTCAGCTCTCAGTGCTTGCCATCAAGCTAGGATCATTCTCTTCAAAGGATTTTCAATTTAGAAAGGTGTGCCAGGTTGCCTTTTGATCTTCTTGAAGGTGCTTTCTCTCCAGAATGATCAGAGTAATTCTTATCAAAACACACTTTATTCAGGCATTCTCATAGCCATGGCTCAATTCGAGTCACCATCCCTGGAGGGATTTAAAAGCTATGTAGATGTGGCAGATGGGGACACAGTTAGTACTGGCCTTTCTGCCACTGTTAAATCAGCCCATGGGTTTTCTTCCTGTATGATTTTGCTCTGCTGAGTGCTTGTACAGAAAATGTTTCTACACCAGGTGCTTGATATACCTTTTAAAGGAGCTCTGAGAAGGTTTTGCTATTACTTTATAGTATGACACAAGGAAGTATCTTCACTCTCACCCCTTTCCTCCCACTTCTGTATTAAGTTCAGTGAGTGAAAAGGATTCACTCTGATTTGTTCTCATTCCTGCCCAAGCTGTATTCTTCCCTGAAAAATACAGTATTTCTTTTCATGTTCTCCACAAACACTGTGACTGTGACTTCTTCCTCCAGTATTCCTCATAGACAAGTTTAGCAGCAGCTCCTGTGAAAAGCAGGCATCCGAGAAACAGACAAAAGGTGGGATTGTATCTGGTACCAGCTCTTTGCACCTCTGGAATAAGGGAAGGTGCTCCAAGGATTGTTGAGCTGGACCTATAAGTTTCTGGGCTGTGGAAAGGTAGAATAACATAGAAGCAGGAGGTGGAAGATAAGGACAGAGTTCTCCACAAATGAAGGCTCTGGCTTCACACACTCAACCTCTGGGAAAATATACAGATAGAATTGGTTTATAAAGCAGGAAAGATGTTGATTCTTCATCCAGTTTTGAATAAAGAACTCCAAACAACAGAAGCATTTATATGTATTTTTATATGAGCAGATGACTTTAATATGTTCTTAATCACTGTCTATGTGTATTTTCAGTACAAAACCAGATATTTAGGCAACAAAAGATAATCCAAGACACTTGTAACTGTTATGATACAATGTTAGCAAAGTTAGTCTCATATTTGTATTAAGCCTCCTGACCCTGGACTTTGAGCATCTCTGCTTTTCCATCCACAAATCCTCCTAAATCAGTGACCTCTGGGTGTTGATGGCTCGTGTTGGGTCCTCTCTATGTACCAGCCTTGGGAAATGAAGCTTGGAATATTTGTTTCAGGTTCCAGCTGCTGTGCTTGGGGATGTGAGAAGTGTGCTCAGGCTCATTAAATCTGCAGGACTTGGAAGCTGTGCCCGTGGTGACACCACAGACAATATCCCACATGAAACCCAAGCACTGGAACTCTTTGGTACGAAGCACACGCGAGCGCTTGGGAGCAGTTCCAGAGCTGACTCCAACACCTTGTGTTTCAGCTGCTGACGGAGAGGTGGTTTGTGCAGAAAAAGTCAGAAGTGAAACAGATGTCCTTGGGGAAGCTGGAGATGGAAATAGTTCTCGTGTGAGGCATCTCACACACGTGGACTGGAAGCTGCTTTGGGAGTTTCTCCAGAGACCAGCGACCTTTCCCAGGTTGTGGGGAGCTGAGCTTTCTCCTGCCTGGAGTTTTGTGGGGAAAACAAGATACAGTGTTAGATGTGGGGTTCTTATAGAGGATAATATCCTTACACATCTTCATTTCCTCAGGCTAAGAGAGGACAGTGCTTTTTCAAAGCATGGATAAAACAGCTCTGCTACTGTTCCAGCTACAGGCAGAGATCCAGAGACATTCTGGATCTGTAAGATTCATTCTGGATTCCAAAAGAAAGAATCTTTCCCTTTAAGCATACTCATTTCTTCAATCGAAGACAACTAACGTGAAATACTCTTATTTCTTTTAAACTCTGCTTCTCAATTTTCTTTTGAATTGCTTTCATCTAGAGTGCAAAATTCCAAGTCACTGCAAAAAAGCTGTCTGAGGAATATTCTTGGCAGTACTGCTAGCAGAGAATACAGGAAACCTCACAAGAGAGTTGATTCCAGCAGCACTGCCATCCACGTTTCACAGCTGCAGGGACATTCAGAGCAAATCCAAACACTGGTTTTACCTTCAGCAGAGCCACAGTTACCCAGGACACGTCCCTGGCAGTGTCCAAGGCCAGGCTGGATGGGGACTGGAGCAATCTGGTCCATGGAAGGTGTCCCTTCCCATGGCAAGGGGTGGGTTGGATGGTCTGTAAGGTCCTTTCCTACCAGACTGTTCTGTAGTCCTTTGAAAACACTTGCAGGCAGCCCCTTGAGCTGCTCAGCATTAGTGCACAGCTATATTGGCCCCATCTGTGCATGAAACACATTTTCTGTCACTGCTGCAAGTTCTCGAACGTCACCTTATCTGAAATGTCCTTGAGATGGAAGGGGTCCTGAGCACCCCATTTGGCCAGGACATTATCCCTCTGGAGAAGACACTGTGGAGGAGCCGTGAGGCTGCCCTGGACAGGCCAAGCCATGGTGACTTTGCCATGAAAATAGAGAGGCCTTCATTGCAAGAGCCCTAAAGTCTCCAGGGAGTAAGAGCAATTCAGAGCTGCATTGCTGTCTTCACTCTGTGTGCTCCCCAGGAGATGCAGAACCTCAGCCTTGTGTTGGATACACGGCGCTGCAGCCGTGGGGCTCTGCAGCATGCCCCTAAAGGGGAGGTAACACAGCCAGGGGTGTGCACTGACACCTGTGCTGGCAGCACGGCTCTGCTCTTGGCCTTTAATCTCTCTTTGCCATCAAGTTTGCAGTACAACTAGCACTTTTAAAGCCTGTTACTTTCAGAATTATTTTGCTTTTAGGCAGTACAGGTGTTATTTATTTATTTATTCGTCTCACTGAATTCTCTCATTTCTCTTACTGGACATGGCAGATATTTTTTTTCTAATCCTGGCAACTGCAATGACCACATGACCCTGAACTTGCTATTTAACCCACTGGTGTTGATTTAGGTGAAACCATCAGAGAGGTCTCGTACAGTTTAAAAAAATACCTGTATCGCAGTGTGTTTGTGGGTACGTGTGAACAGTGAGGCATGGCAGGAAACACTTCATCAGTAATTTTTATGCAAAACTCTGACTTGTTATTTTCTGTTTTATAATATTGGAATAATACAAATTTCTTGCGGCAGATCAATTGCTGAGTAAAATTACAGAATGAAATAAAACTGGAATAAAAGTCAACTAATATGCTTCTGACACAACTTATCCAAATATTTAAACCTAAGGAAATACCCTAAGGTATTTCATATTTAAGATATTTTAATATTCTAAGCGTATTTCAAGGATAGGAGATAACATTTTCTTGCAATAAATGACTTTAAAACAGAAAATAGTAATCATGTAGAAGGGCAGAGTATTAACAAATACTTGATTGCACTAAGTAATCCTCTTTAAAAATTTTCCTGATTGTCCTGACCTTTTCTTTTTGTCACTTAGCTGATCTGCATGTTATGAGTTACCAGTTGAATTGGGTGTAGAAACAATTAAACCTAGCTCCCAAGTCTTCCAGAATGACTAAAGTAAAAGCAGATGACAGTTAGGAGATAGCCATGCTACAGTATTCCTTGTTCAGGAAATAATACATAGCAATCTACAAGGAGCTCTGGGGAAAACACTGGGAAAAGGGAGTGTACATTTTTCTCCAGTTATTATATTATGTTCCAAGAAACAGGTCACACACATACTATGTTTGTAGTAAGTAAAGTTAGTAGATGGTGAAAGAAAGTCCTGGAAAAATGCCAGCATTCAAAGAAAATAATTTCTTGTACCCTAATGCACACACAAATATATGACCAAGAGATAGCTTTTGTGGTAAATAGTAGCTTTCCTTACAGGTTTTTATTCAGTAAATTTGAAATCTCTGAATTGTGCCATATTGGTCAACTTAGAAAACTTGCAGGGTGTTTTTGCAGATCTTTTGATCTCTTAATCCACCTGCTTTGGCAGCACACCCTGGCTGCAGAGGGCTGAGTGCTTGCTTCTCATGCAGGAATCACAACTTGGGTCATATTTATTCCCTTATTTCTCACGCATCCTACCCTCTTGCAAATGCTTTTTTTTATGGCTGCACATTTTTCAGAGACTTCAGTGAAGTTCTTTGTCAAGTATCAGTGAAGTATGAAAATCACTTAAACTGGTTAGACAGAGATATAATTTACTCGACATATTCAAGATAAAAAAGACCAAATATCCTTTTTTGCTCCTGAAGTGGATTTAACATCACGAAGAAGGAACATATGGTTTCATCTTCTGCTAAGTTATTTTTTTTTCTTTTNAAAATAAATAATCCATGCAGGAAATGGAAAGTAACGGTGTGAGGAGTGAAAACTCTAATGGGCCACAGAAGCAGAGCTGTGTGGAGGTGAAGGGTACCCTCAGGACTTATTTACATGTATCTAGATAATTTACTTTTGTTTTAAGGGACTGCTTGAGTCCAGTTACAGTCACTTTGCATTGATGTAACTGTCACCCTTGATTTGTGTACACAGTGATTGTACAGAATCACACACAGGTGAAACATTGCCTGACAGTTCCCTTGTAACTCCAGGAAAGGTTTGTTCTATACCATTTCTTTTGCTGTGACTTGGAAACTGATAGGAGGGTGTGGGTGGGACAAGCTCCTGGTGCAGGCACTCTCTATCTCCTGTGAATGATGCTGGTTGCTGCCTCTGACTTCCCACTCCAGGGCGAAACCAGGATGTGGGAGCAAGGAGAATCCAGGTACAGTGTGAAAGCAGCACCTCAATGCAGCAAAAGCCCGAGCAGCTGCTCAGGATTTGGTGGTGTGCAGTGCAACAGCCAAGGGAATGAGTTGGAACAGGCAGAAGTTGCCCAGCGTTCTCCTCCAGCACGTATGGTAGGTGTGCTCTGATATTGTTTTCATGTATTGCATATAATCAAGTGTGGTTTTCCTGGGAGCTGTTAGCTGGGAGTGGTGATGTTTTTCAGCAGTTGCTCATTCTCAGTAGGAGAAATGCTTGGCAAAAGTTGGCTTATCCCATTGAAACACAGAAATTTCCAGGCAGGTAAGATGTAGGGGCACTCACTGTGTTGTAAACTCTGATTCTGCTTTGGTAAAACGTTATGAGATTTCTGTTCAGCATCTACATGTGTTCAGAATACTGTTTCACCTCTTTGAAAGATTCCATTCCTCTTCCCTCCAGCAGTACCTTAGCACTCCCTAGGAGCAGCCTCTTCCTGCTGGCTTGGAAAGCCATTTTACCTACTGCAAACACAAACAGCCTTTGGAATAAACAGAGCTCCCGAGGAGATCTGCAGGCCTTGGAGCAGGTACAGCCTGGTGCAGGGTGACACAGTCACCCACCCACTCACACACAGGCTGCACAGATGCACACTCACCTACAGAACCCTCCAAAATCTCCATTATTGCTCAGAAACGATCAGTACAGACCGCTGAAACTACAGGGTTTTTTCATAGCTTGGCAGAAATCCTGTAAGGACTCTCAGCATGCAATAATATTTTCCCCTTGGAGTTTGGAGAGTAAGAGTTAAGAGAGCTCAAATCCTGTATTATTCTGGGCAGCTGTAAAGGAAAGTATTTTGTATTGCTGGAATTGCTGGAACGTGTACTTAAAATTGAAAGTGCTCACTAAATTGAAATGGTCTGAATTGAAACTACCATCACTGGTCACAAGCTTTAATACTTCCACTAGTTTGATCAAGGAGAGGGGAAATTAACACTAAAAAAGAATAGTGTGACATATATACACTCAGTTTGCTATCTTTGCACTGTTTTAGCAAAGTGATTGTTGTACACTTTATCCAGGAATGAAGCCCTTGTTTAATTCCTGTAGTGTTCCAAATATTGCTCCTGCAATGATCTCTTATCAAATGTCAGCAGAACAGCTTTTGAGTAGATGTGAACTGTCAGGAGTTCTTAGGCTTTCTGGTTTCACTATATTGGTGACTAAGTTGTTAATGCCTAAAGCTAAAGGCAACTTCTGCATGTAGCCACAGAGACAACATTCAAAATTATTTATAGTCAAGAATAATGCAAAACGAGAGAGAATGAATATACAAGTGGTGGCTTAAATGCTTTTATTGCTTTGGTTTCTCCATTTCAGCAGCTGGTACGGATGCTAGAGTCCTTTTACATTAAAGAGAAAGGAGAGAAGGAAGGGCAGACTATCTGGGGGAAAAATAATAAAAGACAAAACAAAATTGTAGCTTTTGGGACACTAATTATTCTTTCCAAGTGTAACAATTCAAATGGGTCATAAGTGGATCAAATAGAGATGACTGTGAAGAACTGCAGCAGATACAAATGTGAGCTTGTTCTGTAGTTGTGTGGTCTAATCTCACTGCCTGTTCTGGGGAAGTGCCCTAATGCTGTGGTTATTCCGAGTGACAGCTGTCCTTTGGTGGTGGTTCCCCTGCAATGGCTGCAGGAGATCAGATAACCACGCCTGGCCTGCTATTCCCAGCTCCTCCTTGTTCCCTCCTGCCTTTTCCTTTAGCTTTCCTCTCTGACCAGGACAGCCCTGTGTCTATGAGGAACACCAGTTATCTTTATCTAGCCAGTCTGCCTCTAGCAGAGGGAAAATGGTAATGCTTCATGTTTCTTTCATGCCCCGTCATAAATCTGTCACTTTGAAAAATAAAAAGATGGAGTTAAATTAATTACTCTCGTATTGATTCCACTTGGCCAGATTCATTAGGCAATCCTATCCCTGCATAAACCCCCAAATATCACTCTGGGCTAAACCTGGCAGAGAAATGCATTGGGCTCATTCATATTTCATTGTTTTAAGTGGCTCCCTCTGTAAATCTTTCATAGATGATGTATATATAGAGGTGAATAGCAGAAGCAGAAAACTTCCAAAAAACCTTGACTGCAAACTTTCATGGTTCTTGATAGGGTAAGCTTTCCTAATCAGAAAAGAGCTGACAGCTCTCTCCTAGTACAAGCTGATTGGATTTTTACAAATGGTGAGTAATAACCTAAATACTAACACCTCTACAAATACTTGCCATTATCAAACTTCATTGATTAATAAATGGTTGCACACAAGACTTTACCAGTGGCTCACCTGCACACAAGTCTTACTATTCACATCAGCATCTATTATTTGAACCAAAATTGAACTTCTGTGTCAAGATGTAGAACAGGAGAGATGCCCATTAATTTCTTCCATGCTTCTAATACTTGACAACAAAAGCATTAACTTACTATTTATTTATTATTATTGCTGTTCCTTTACACTTCACCTGGTTCAGACAGACCATTGTGCTCCAAATGTGTAATTTATAGAGGATGGAGATAGCTCAATGTAAGTAAAGCCATAGTAGCTCACAGAGTAGTGACCCAGGAAGAGTCTCGTGTGGTAATTGATAGCAAAACTAAACATTGAACTTGTAATCATGCAGGGGCCATCAAAATTAATTGTATTTGAGTGCAAACTGTTGAAAAGCTAAATCTCTTCAGGGGAGGATTTGTGGAAGTGCAGTATCCTTCAGGGAACCATGCAAATCTGCATTGCAATGGTCTGTTTCCTGAGGATTCCTCAGGGATCACAGAGAATTTATAGGGAGGCTGTATTTTTTTGTAGTCACACTGCCTTTACCAGCTGCACAAATTCTTCCTTGAATGACTACATTCCACAAAAGCAATTACAGAAAATGCTGGGATTCTTATTTTCGTTGCCTTTAGTTGTTCTGCAGAGACAGCTTCTCTCTAAGAAGTACCCTGAGCAAGCACATTTGTGAGGGAGAAGAGCCTGCATGTTTATCCTTCCCACTGAGGGTATTTGGAAAATGCTGTTACATTTGTATGCAGCTGAACGGGAACAGTGTTTGTGATTGCAAAAGAAACCCTAAAAAGGGCCTTGACTTGTTTGTGGGACTGGATACCCAAGGCCACACAGACCAGAGATTTAATTCCTGCTCTTATCTCTTCTCAGGTTGCAGCCTGGGAATTCACTGCCTTTACCAATACAGAAAAATAAGCTCTTTTCTTTTAAAACAAGAATGCAGTAAAAGAAAGCAAATCGTGACCTCATTTGTTGGTAGCAGTGGTGAGATGAACTGCAGCTCTGACCTATTTCTCAAGAGTTACAATTGTCTGCAATAATGGTACCATTTCGCTTCTTAAATCCTGGCTTATTGTAATTTGAGATTTAGAGAAGTTATTCTCTCTACTCTCAGACTCTTGTCCTTCAGGGGCAAGTCAGCCTGAGGGATAGATGAATGAATACACATGAGGGAGCAAAGACAAGGCAGAGGATCAAGGCAGAAGGAATTGGTCATTTTCATTTTAATATTATATATAAATAATTTAAGAAGTTGTCTATGTAATCAATATAATTTTGTTTATTTCCACATACATATAAAATAAATGGCTTTTTAAATATATTTTATATATATATATATGAAAAAATGTACTTTCCTATCCATATGTGTCTCCACATGGAATGATCTAAAGCAGAGTCATGTGGTGAGGGGTCTGGGTTTTGTTTGCTTGTCTGGCAAACTCCACTTTGCCGAGACATGATCAGCCTCTCTGCACACCATGGGAGTGATAAATATGAAAGACTTGAGGAAATCAGGTTCTTAGATATGCAGAACCAAACCCCTTGGTGATAGACGTTGACACAGCTGCCTTTAAATCAATTTAATACTTGCTTAAATCAATGGAAGGAAAGTGAATTTCATTGTGCAAGGATCTGGTGTTAATTTTTTATTTATTAGCAATGTATACAACCCTAAAGAACAAACTTTTTTTCCCCCTGAGTTTTATATTTATCTGTATCACCAAAATGAACAGAAAATTTGTTTTTCTAAAGTCAAATTTCCATGCTATATTTTCAGCCTTCAGAATACACCATTGATTCAGTGGGTTCTTGGCCATGGTTTTGTTTGGTCAAAGCTGGACTCAATGGCCTTGAAGGTCTTTTCCAGCCCCAGGGATTCCACAGTTTTTGTTGTTTCACCACTCAGGATGTTGTGAGCATCACTTGCAGCAACATTGTGTTGTGTGTAACAAGCACAGAAATCATGAGTCAGGTTCTCACCCAGCACAAGACGAGCTCTAAAACCTGAGTTTTCAGCAAAAAAAGCCCAAAAAAAACCAAATCAACAAAACCAGCTCGTGTCTCTTTATTTACCCTCTGCTTTCTACCACATCTTCAGCTTTGCCCCAGCCCATAAACACTGACATAACACATAACACCATCAGGTTCTCACAGTTATGTGCCAAATGCTAGGAACTGAATTCCCCATTGTCACCAAGAGCAGTGCACAGGCCATTCAGCCCATGGATTTCACAGCGGTTTCACGTATTTTATTCAGTGCTGCTGGTTTTGCCTGCCTTCAGTCAGACAGGAAACCATTCCCTTTTTGGTCTACACATCTACTCTTGTAGAAAGTGATCACATAAAATGCTTGTTCAGGGCTGGCTTTTCCTCCAGAGCCTTTCATGTGTCAGGGGGATGCCGGGAGCACCACCCACGGAATAGGTGGATTTTAAAGAGGAGGCTGAGGTCGGGCAAGGATGAGAAAACCACAACTGCAGCTGCTCTTCGCGAGGGGCCTCGCTCGTGTTTGGATCCAGTGTGGTTTTGCTGGGCCATGGTGTGCCTGAGGTTTTGAGGAAGACATCCTTGGCTCCATCCCCGGAGGGCTCAGCATCTGCCGGCCTCGGGGAGGGACGCAGGGACAGCACAGGGGTTTGGTGGGAAACAGGAGAGACACTTGGGCTGAGGCAGTTGACAAAGATGAAAAATTGCCGCTGTTGTTTGAGTTACTTGAACCAATTTTAAATCTTTCCCATCCAGGAAGCAAAGAAGGGATTGACACTGACACTAATGGGAAGGAGATACTGCCATGGTTTGTCCAAAGATGAGACAGAACATTTTCTGTCTTCCTGTGGGATATGCACTGGAAACAGGTGAAAGGTGGGTACCTCAACGTCACAGGAGAGTTTTGCTGTAAAAATGAGAACACACGCTAGAATCTCCAGCACTAAGTCCAAGAGTTAATCAAACATTTTCTTCATTCCCTAAACACAACAACTCAGCAAATGCACTAGAAAAGGCATATGGATAATCAAGCCAATCTTGGTTCACAGCTGTCCAGAGAATTTCAGGTACTCTTGGAATCTTGTGGCTTCTAACACAGCAGTAATGTGCATTTCTTAGGTAGGACTTTGCTTATAATTTTCTTCTTTTTGTCTACATACAAGGTTTTATTTGTGACAGAATGTTATGTACATTAAGACACCTTCCACTATATGATCAGGTTGTTATGGGTATTATCATTATTTATCATAATTATCATATATAATTACTTTATTCCCCTCAAAATATATAGCTAGTTTCAAGATCAAGGAAGTTAATAAATGGCCAATAACTAACAATTACTCAGTATATATATATTGAAATAAAATTCCCGAGAAGATCAAAGGAGATCTTGTTAAAGACTGAAAATGACAAAGTTGATTTTAAAGATTTTACAATGAATAAGAATCACTAGCCATGCAATAATTAAAAACAGACAGGCAAAAATATGTGTCCTTTAGTATAGCTGTAATATAAGTACTAGTTGCCTTTTACATGATTCAATGTTTACTATTAAAGTTTCTAGACTTTACATCAAATCCTGGATTATGAAGAGTATCCCATAGGCATTTTCCAGCTGTTTATCTCCACTTTGCTACAATTGTAGTAACAGTAATTTGTTGCTAAGAAAAACATAAATACATTTGTTACGATGTAGCTTTTTTGTTTTTTATTATTAATAAAACTTAGAGATTTTGTTGTGATATCACTACATTCTAAAAACAAAAACAGATGAACTTTATAAAGTAGTAAATAGTTGATCAATTTTGAGTCAGATTTGAAAGCAAGAAATTTTTACCAAAATAGGAGAAGGTTTTAAATGCTGATTAAAACAAAACATGTTTAGAATCTGTGTCCAGCTCTGCCCTCTCCTTCCTTTTTCCATGCTACCTCAAATGTTAGTCTAGGAAGAACTGGAAATAAAATTTCTCTTCACCATCTGTTATCTGACATTTGGAAGAAGTCATTGTTTGACTAGTAGTGAGAGAATTAGGAACAGTTGGGCTAGAAATCATTACCCTCAAATTTACAAATCTGGTACACTTTTAAAGGCAAAGCAGATAATGCTCTGTGTGGAAAGAGCCACATCCACCAAGAAACAGAGGCTCATCCAAGCATTCAAGTACCAAACAGATGGAGGAGCCTTTCAAGGGAATATACATGGGGGAAAAATTACTGAAGAATACAAGGTAAGAGGAGCTCAACAAGGCCACAGAAAGTGTTAATGACCCAGGGATTATCTGTTCCAAAACTACATGGAAGATGCAACTGGGAAGAAAAGGGTTCTCCTAACACAAATATCCAATGAGGAAATAGCATACAGCAGCATGGGATTAGTCCCCAAAAGATGAATTTGGAAAGGATTTCCCATCCTAATTATATCAGCTTTATAAGGACCAAGTTTAGACAAAATATCCCAAAGCTGACTTGACACAACTTCACAGAGGAAGGAGAAAATGAAAAACAGACCCAGATGTTCCGTGTTACGGGTGACTTCATATTAATGAGTCATAGACATTATATAAGCAAAGGACAGGGAAAGGACCATGGGAAGGTCACCCAAGAGCTCCCCGTGTGCTGGGCACTGGGAAAACATGGAGCATGAGGAGAGCTCGAGCTCTGAGTCAAAGCTGGAGAAGTGCACAATGCTGGGTGCAGGAGGCTGTGCCTGGGAAGGAGCCTTGCCATGCAGTGGGAGGGCAGTGAGAAAGGAAGGGAGCTCTGGGACCACCACAGAGCTCTGGCAAGGAAGGGCTGTGGGAATGGCACACCAAGGCAGAAGGGAATAGCTGGTCAGTCAGGGCTGGGGACAGTTTTCTGGTAGGCTTCCCCTGGGGGGGGTGTGTGATGATGAGGAAAGAAAGTGCTAGCTGGGTCCTGCCTGGTGGGAATGTTGTGTTCATCCAGTGCTGGTTGTAGACATTTGTGGTGCTGTGGTACACCAGGAGGTGATGGACAGGCACATGAAGAGGTATGTACTCTTTTGGGGGCAGAAATAGAGGAGGTACATCTCGCTGACTGCAGCAGATTGTGCTTTCAGCAAATGTGAACAGCCTTTGGGTAAGAAAGCTGTGAATAATTTCTGTGTCTGTTTCTGCATGCTGTGTCAGCCCATAGGAGATGATTAACATGCCTCAACACTGTCACATCTGAAGGTTATGCTGTGAAGGTCCCCTCCAAATCCCCACTTCCCACACACCTAAGGCACAGGAATTTCTGTGTGTGTAGGAGTGCAGCAGGCACCCTGGCCATAAGAGGTGACTGTGTCTCTGTTACTGTATATGAGATACACTCTGTACCCCATGGGAGTGAAAATGGAAGGTGGTTCTTCAGACATCCAAAGGGAACGTTCTGCCTCAGCTGTGCTTTTCCTCTTTCCATCCTTCCCATGGATTTTATTTGCTTGCCCACTGGAGAAAAGGAATAGGTAAGAAAAGCCTAACTGAGGCAAGATTAATACAGTTCCACTGAGAATAAGGGAAAGATTTATTCTCTCCCTCCCTTGTACACATGTCTTGCTGTGGACTCTGCCTCACGTAACATATGTACCTTTATTCATTTACTTCCTGCTGGTCACCTGGGAAAAGCCTTTCTCATGGAATTTATTGCCTTGGCTGCCTTGTCTCTGTCCATGCTCATAGTTAGATGTAGTGAATGCTCATATATTTGTCTTATTCTCAAGATGTGAGTGAAAGGGATTTATCTATGCTGAAAAATATGTACTTTTGGCTGGGTACAGCCAGGAGTTACCGTAAAGAAAATGTTGAAACTGGAGTCTCTGAGCTGGCAAGAAATGTAAAGCTTTGAAAGAGTGGGACCTAGAGGAGCTGCTGAATCAGGTTCTGAAGGAATGGGGCAGCCTTGGGATCCCACTCCATGCTTTTCTCCCCCTGAACCCACTCTCACCTTGGGCTGACAACGTTAGCAAGAGGTGGAGGAAGGAAATGCTTATTTTAAATGCCTGTTTGATGAAAGGCCGTGAGAGGAGACGAGGAGAACACAGGAGCACAATTTAATCTCTGTGTAATTGACTCGGGCAAGAGGAAGGAGCCTGGGCCAAGCCCTGCATGCTGTGTGTCCTTGCTAACCTTGTCCTTGAGACTGGCAGGCCAGAAAGTCCTGTACAGCTCTTTCTGGAAAGAACATATTTGAAGGTCACCCTGTGGCATCACTGTAATACTTTACTCAGAAAAGAAGCATCTTTACCCAATTTTCAGACTCTCAAACCTATCATTGGCATTAATAAGCTCAAAACAGGCCCTGGGCCTTTTCCCCCAACAGCTGCAGTTACTGAAATGGTCTATACTTTTCTATATTAAAAATGTCATTTTCATTTTTATTTGTACTTTTAGTAGAGGAAGGCAGCTGTCCTTTGCTTTTTCATGTACAACCTGCCCTTGACATTTTACAACCTCACATCTTGCCAAACACAAAACTCCTGAAGCAAAGTGCTTTTGGGGTTGTGTGAGTGATGCTCCTGGTCCTGCTTCCCAAACTGCTGCAAAGCTGCCACGGACAGCAAAGGGACCAAAGGTACATTAAAAAAGCTCTCAGTGTTTCAGCTCAGCCTGCCAAATGAATCTTTTCATGCCTTTTGCTTCCCATTTTTTAAAGTGCAAGTTAATAGTCACTGCTATCACCTTTTCCTTCTTCTCTTAGCCCATGCCTGGGAATGAAGAGAATGCTGTTGACAGAGCAAGGAAATGAAAACAGCAATATTTATCTTGCTGTACTGTGGCTTTCATTTCCTTCAAAGCCAGGCTGCTTTTTAACCTGCAGTTCTCTTTTTTTAGCCCAAGCTTGTGGTTTTGGGGGCATCTACTCAAAAGTGTTTTTATTAAGTTCTCAATTGTCACTTCCTTCAGTTTAATTCTATTTTCTCTCACACCTCATGTTCCTTAAAATTGATTTTGGCTTGTGGAACTGTCTCTTAAACACCAACTAACATATACTTTTATTTAGTGCTGGAAATGGCTTCTTGTGTTTGGGGACTCTTCTGTAATTTGTAGAAATCCTGAGGTTGTTGAGCAGTAGAGGCCTGAGGCTGCCATCAAACTGCAGGTAATTACTTGTTCCTCCACTTGGTGCTCAAGGATGTTCTTGTTGAAGAAACTGAGGGTCAATTCCTCTTGGTGCTTCAGTTTGTAGGGCTTTGTTCAAGACAGTGAGTGTCCAGTTTGTTTTCATCATGATTACCTGCAGTTTTTATATTTACTGATATTACTTCCCTTTTACCCATTTGGTTCTGGCTCCAAGCAGTAATTTAACATTTAATTTATAAAGAACAAAGCTAACCAATATCAAACTCCAAATGTTTTTATTTAATAGCTGCAATAGATGTAAATGACATATTTTCTTTTGTTAAGCAGCTCCTTGATGTTTCTCTTGCCATTTTGACTCCTGATAAGTGACTTTTGCCTTCTCTTTCCTGTTTTCACTTTTCCATTCTGTGTCGGTTCAAGGGTCTCCTTACCAGTGTACCCTTGGCTCACCATAACAGGAGAACTATCCAAGATGCCTTAAAACTTTTTACACAGACAGTGGGGCACTTATGGATTTCCTCTTTCCCTGTGGGACAGGGAGGATTTCTATTGGGATCCTGAAACTGAGCCAGGGAAGCAAACTGGGCTCGTGCATCTCTTCACTGCCTTCAGAACTCCCATTAGTCAGCGAACTAATTTTCTACCATTTATTTGTTTTAATACCTTTTAGGGGAAAGGGAATGAGATGATTATTTGGGAGCTATTTCTGAGCGATGATGTTCATTATAAATAAGAAAGCTCTGTTGCTGCAGGGAACTAACAATTGTTTTCATCTCACGAATAGTCAGTAGTATTTCAAAATGATTTCCACTGATCCATCTGCAGACGAGGAAGTGCCATTTCTCCTCTCAATCTGAGATCAATGCAGAGAATTTATCTTAATCCTCCCTGAACCATCCAACGTCCCAGACTAGTAGTTGCAGTCAGGCAGTGGGCAGGTCACAGATACCAGCCCTGGGGGGTTGTGGTGACTGTGAGTAAGCAATTTCACAGCAATTTTACTGCAACACAGGCCACCGAGAGACATTTTAACCTCAGCTGTTATTTTTCCCAATGCCAATGACATCATGAAAAGAGCCAGAAACAAATTCCTTTGGACAATTATAAGCAGAGATTGCTCTTGACCCTGATATTTATGGGGTGCCAGCTGTCGGGAGAGGTTTGTATGGGTCTCCAGAACAACCCTGCCAAAACTTCGGAGCAGTTCCGAAATAGCAATAATGCATCATTTCATTGTGCATGGCTAATTGTTTTTCCTGAAAGAAAAGCTCATGTTTGGCAGGTTCCTTTGTAACAAGAAGATAGCAAAGGTTGTAAATCCCTGGACAGCTATTACTGCACAATCAGACGTGGTAACTCATATATGTCTCTCCTGGAAACACAGTAAAGTGCTGCTATAGTCAGGGGGAAAATGGGATTTGGGGCCTTTATGAGAATCATGAGACTATTTTTAAGAATTATTAGGTAGGCAATAGAGCAGATATAGATCAGTATGATACATATCAGTGTATGTATGTGCAATACGTGTACAGTGGAGTGGCCTGCAAGTTCACTAATGCAAAATACACTACGTAGAATGCATTTTTTTATACACAATGGGGCAGAAACACAACTGCTTCCCACAGAAACAAATTACTTCTGTCACTGTTTACAAATGAGCACAGGTAAGAGGAAAAATGTTGGTTAATCAAAAATCTGGTATACTCTACTCAACTAATGTTTCAACCCAAACTTTCTCTTCCCTCATAGAGAGGGAGGGAGTCTCCTCTTTTGGATAAAATCCCAGTTAAATCTTGGCTGTCTCTGGTTGGATGTCTGAGCATCTACTTTCCTTATCACTTGGAAACAACTATTTAGAGATGGCTTTGTCTTACTCAGATGATGGTTAAATGGGATTCTTGTGGCACCAGAATTTATCAAAGTAGATACAGTGGGTTTTTTTCTGTTTTAAGCAAGCATAGAAAAGGGCTGATAAGATGTCCCCCAAATAATAATTTTAATCAGATTTAGACATGTAGTTTTAAGTAATGCATAGAATTTGGCTTTACCATATTTAAAAAAGAGAAAATCCAATCTGAAAAGCTGCCAGGGGATGGAACAGCCTGATCTGAACAGCTCTGAACAGCCATTTAAGGATGACAGGAAAAAGAAAACCCCATCTTCTGATCAGAGCCCGAAACCAATGGCTGAGAGAGGATGCAGCTGCACTCTGAACACAGAAATGGTATTAACAGCATTTGAGGACAAGCTTAATGGAAATTAAAGGATAACACTGGTGCTGAACAAATGGCTCCAAGCTGAAAATGGATATGTGTGGGCTGGCTATGAAGCAAAGTTTTCTAACTGATAATCTTGTATTGGCTTGGAGTAGAATTTTAATATGATTAGCAGAGGAAGGAGGGAGGGGAAGATGCCCGTTTTATAGATGGCTGATATGGCCCAGAAACATCCTTCTGGTCCTATACGTTCAATTCCTGTATGCCACAACAAAGACAAGGCCTGTGGGCAGGCTGACCTGCAAAGGAATCAAGTAAAAAAATGGGAAAGAAAACCAAGCTCATAAATTCTTTGCTGGTATTTTCTGTTGCTCAGATGTTGTCATTCACATTGCAATTTCATAGACTCAGCCCTTTCTGTTCCTATCAATCTGTTGAAAAAGAAGTGAACTAGCAACCGCTCAGTTAGGCACACGTATTTGTAAATTCATTAAAGGTGGGACAGAGTGCAAAGACATTTTCTCTGATCCAGGATCTCTTGTGGGAGCCCTTTCATTCCTTATTGCTGTTTTCCTAAACAACCTTTTCAGTTTTAGTGATAGTTGCCAAGCTCTCAGGTAGCCTCTCCAGAAGGCCTGGGCTGGAAAGCCAGCAATTAATGCCAGGCAGGACTAAGCTCAGGCTCCCCAAAACCAGCAGCTTCTCGAGGTGCACTCCTTACCTGCTGGCAGCACTGGACACTGTCAGGGCTGTCACAGGCAGAGCTCTGCTCAGAGGGTGCCCGTGCCTGTCCCCCTGCAAGCAGCACCCACTGCTCTGCCTGCAGGCACCTCTGTGCTGGGCCAGCACCTTGGGCATGCTCAAATACCTCTGAGGAGAGCAGCTGCTCCTGTCTCAGGAGCATCAGAAGATAAAATTCATTTCTGGAGCAGCTTGCCTCCCCTTCAATCGTTACTCAAATGGGGAGGTACTTCACCTTGAATCTCCCTGGTTCCTTGTTACTCCATTCACTTAGCTTAGTGTAACCTAAATGTTCAACTTGAGAAAGATTTCAGCTGACAGGCATTATTTATAATGCCCATAACTTCAACTGTGGCATTTGCTTGTAAATAATTTGTATAAAAGCATATGCTTTCCTTTTATAGAGACACAGGAGATAATTCCATTACCAGTAGCTCAGTTATTAAACATATTCATCCACCTTAAAAAAAGAGAGTCTGAAAGGCAGAGCAAATGTCCTCTACTGAGGAGAAATGTTTGAGACTGATACTCAACCCTGCTTGTTAAGAAAAACACACTATGAGTATCTCAACCATGTGTCTTTTTCACACCAGAAGCTTGTAATGTTTTGGGCTCCCCAAAATGGGCATAATTGGTAAAAACCCCAGTGCATTGCTTGTACCTGATGATTTTAATCTTTTTAATCTTTTTTTTTTTTTTCCTTTGGAATGAAATGAGTAAACCTTGACTGCAGGCAGAGCAGAGAACTGCATGGAACCATTTCGCTTTAATCATCTAGAAAATACCTTCTCCTCAAATCAGAGGTTTCAAGGTCAAGTAGATGTCTTCTTATTTTTCAGCTGAGATTGAGAAGGTGAAGAGAGAAGCAATATGACCAGAATCCTGTCTCCACAAGTTGAAGTAAAGAAGAAATCTTACATCATGGATAGACTCATTTTTCTGCCAATGATGGGTGAGTTTATGCATGAGCTGTTGTTGTTTATACTTCCAGGCATGCTAAATTACAAATGCAGATGAGGGCTGTATTTTAACACTTGGGAAACAGCTTTCTGAACCCTTTGGCAGGGCCATTGAACTAAAGACAAAGCTCTCTCTTATCTCTCTGAATCTCTCAGGGCATATTAATCCTTCACTTAGAGGTTTGTCAGATGAAAAGCTGCTTGGATGGTTTGATATTTTTTTAATTGTGTCTGAATTGTATTGGTGCTGTGTACAGATCACATAAAGCCAGAGTCAGGAGTCACAGAAAGCTCCTGTGATGCCTCTGGGACGTGCAGGACACGGCGCTGCCCTCCTGCTGCTGCAGCTGGGGCTGAGGAGGAGCCCAGCCCAGCCCAGCAGTGGGGTCTGGCACACACCCCCTGTGCAGGGAGGGTAAGCCAAGCCTTCCTGTGCCCGTGGAATCATGGACTGCTTGGGGCTGGAGGGACAGCTCAGCTTGTTCCCACCCCTTGCCGTGAGCAGGGACACCTTGCTTAGGCCAGGCTGCTCCGAGCCCTGTCCAGCCTGGCCTTGGACACTTCCAGGGAAGGGGCAGCCACCTTCTCTGGGCAGCCTGTGCCAGGGCCTCACCACCCTCACAGGGAACAATTTCATCCTGCTTGGCATTTCCTTCTGCTGTGAGAGACTGGGGCTGGAGGGGTCAGAGGTTTGACACAGCCCTATGTTTCTTATGCTCTTAGGCTCACTGGATCCTACAAATCCTTACTTACCAAGCAATCTTCTCCCATGTAAGTAGCTTTGAGCACTCAGGAAGTACAGGAATCTTTCTCTGAGCATCAGAGCCGCATTTGCTATGAAACAAAATAGGTCACAGTCATTTTTGTGTAAGGCTTTCACTCGACAGATCCACACCAAAGGTGGACTGGTTTGCAGGGTTGGAGGGGAAGCCTGCTTTTCTATGCCATGTCCCTTGCCAGCCATTCTTTAAGCTTATCCCACCCAGTTATACTACACAGAAAGGACACTCACTTTTTCAGCAAAGTGGGAGAATAGCAGCCTAATTTAATGCAATCCTTTCAATGTATCTTTTGAAGCTCAGAGAGGATTCAGAGATATTCAGCTGTTCCAGTTCTGAATGTCTTACTGAGTTTTGAAAAACTATTATTTAAAGATTCCTTTGATTTTAATTTAGTTTTTCCCCCTATTTTTCTATAAAATTTGTCAAAACCAATGCAATATCTTTGAAAGTGTTTTCAGAAGGAAAACTTGATTGCAGTTTTCTACCTAGTTCTGAAATCGAGCACACAGAAATACAGTAGGCAAGAATTCAGGCCCTGGAGCAGCATTTCGTTCTGTTCTGGAGGAAGGCAGAGAAGTAATTTTGTGCCACAAGTAAGCTTGGTCTCCTTTACAAACCAAAATGTATCATTCCTTTAGTGGCATTACCAGTTTTCCAGCTTGCCATTTGCACACTTGCACATTCTCACACTGCAGTATAAAAGAACATACTTCCTTTCAGTGTGAAAGAATAAAAAGTGCTGGAATCTCAATCATTTTTTCTCCACTGCCCATCAGCAACCCAAGACTTTCTTCATGCTGAACTAGCCACGAATGGAAAAGGTGGAAAGACCACCTGGATGTGAAAAACACCATCATTGTACATGAGCAGTGTGTAAGAAGGACAAAATATATAATGAATCTCACTGAAATGGATGATTAATATGTGAATATAAAAATTTAGTATACTGTCACAATATACTAATAAAGAAAATAAAAATATTTATGATTATACTTATAGCAGAACACCAGAGATTATGTAGGGACAGAAAAAAAAGTGTTTACACTTCATGTTTTTGCATTCTAGCTTTACATTTTACATTGATGATTGAATAGTTTATGGTAGGAGAGAAAAGTGAGAACATGGATAGGAGGAAGAAATGAAATGACAAACCAAAGGAAAACCATGGTTGGGGATTTACAATATGTGGTTCAATAAGCCCATGCAAGAATGTGCCTGTTCTTTCCTTTCTTTAGCTAACCCATGTAGGTGACTCTGGAAATCTCTCTCCTCTTGTTTTCTTTTTTCTTTTCCTCAGGGAGGACATACAACTGTGAGACAAGTACAGAGGGCTGAAGAACAACTATGCCAACAAGGAAGCAACACGGGAACAGAAACCAATATTCAGTCAGACCCTTTAATTATGCAGCTCATTTTGTATCAATGCAAGTAAATCCTTAATTCTGAAGCAGCTTGTGCCTAGGGGAAAGGAGTACAAGAGGCTCTGGTATCCCTATAGACAGCAGCTGAGGGGAAGTAGGATACAGTGAAGAGAGGTAAAACCTTAACCAGTGTGGAATTCAGGAGCAGTGGAGGTACCCAAGGAGAAGACAATATGGACCTCAGGAGAAGAAATTATTCTAGAAACATGTGTAGATATATAGAGAGAGATTTGACCCATGTTTTTATCAGATGAGAGATCCAATATGAAAGGAATCACTGCAGTAAAGAATGTAAGGTTGTCATTAGGCCACGGAAAATCTCTTCACAAATTCTTTATTTCCATGTTGGAGTTCAGGAACAGAGGAATGTAAGATCAAACCAGCTCACATGCTATAACACTTAAAGTAGCCTATTTTAAAAATAGAAATCAGATCTGATCTCTCTTGGGAAGTAAAAAAAGTATTGTGCAGAAAGTTACAAGAAGTTCTGGATCAGATTATGTGATCTGCAGCTCAAGTGGCTTAAAATGATCAAAACTCCAGTTAAAAAAAATTTCATTCAAAAGACAGTTCAGATTGCTCTGTGTACTTGTCTGTGCTCCATTGGTCACAGTGTGACCAACACCCATCCCAAAACAGCTCAAATGGAGGACCAGGGCAGCCAGCTGTGGGCTGAAACATCACTGTCACTGGAGAATTAATTACAGCCTGTCAGTCAATGAAAAGTAACACCAAATTACAGACACTGTTCCAAAGAAAAGGTCTCCAAGGGGTTCCTGGCTTTGAGCCCACCTTGGTGAGGGCTGTCTGTGTCTGGGATGCACACAAGGTGTCCATACAGGCTTGGAGGGATGGTTCTCGGGGCTGAACATCCCCTGGGAGCCGGGAAAAGCAGAGAGCAGTGGCAGAGGCAGCAGCCTGGCAGCTAACAATCAGCACGTTACTCTGCATCTCATAAATCTCCACCAAGTTCATTTCTTCTCCTCTGAGAATGAATAACTAATGAGAAGCCTCCTCTTGCCAGTTATTGTAGCACTACCCAAAGCGGGTTGGATGTGGAGCTGCTATTAATAGCACTGAACGAGCTGCTAATTGGGCAGTTATGTAATGGCTTTGTTATGAAACCTAGTTTGGGTTTGACACCTTCTGTTTGCTAAAAACAACAGTAAAACCCCCAAACAAATCCAGGGTTAGCAGTTCGTGACATGAAATAAAGGCTGCATAATCACCAATGTTTCAAAACTCAAATGGAATTAAAAAGAGGGGAAAAAATCAATTTGTTTCTCTGAATTCCAGCAGAAGTGAGCTGGAAGCGAATCATTCCACAGATCTGCTTTTCAAAGGGATACTTTGCAGTAACTTTCTCTAATACCTGCCCTGCAAATACTGACAAAAATCCTCCAAGTGACCTGTTTCTGCAACTTGTCAAGTCTCAGAAACTACTTCTTTAATTTAAAAAACTGTGCTTTAAATTAGCACAGGCAGCAGATATTTTAAGGAGAAAGAGGGACCAGAAAATACCTGTATGACACACTCTGGCACAAATCATGCACTAGGATGAGGCATGAAATCTCTGCTCTTGTAAATGACAATAGAAAACCTCTGCAGTTTGACATTTTTTAAGTAACATATAAGGAAAAAAAAGGAGAGAAGCAGGTGTGGATGTCATTTTGTTCCCTGCTATACAGGAGAGAAGATTGCAGTGCATTAGGAGGGAAGCTTTTATCCAGGGTGGCCCTTTGAAGTGACTGTTCCTAGTTACTCTGAAGGCTGGACATCAGTAACTGCTCCTTCTGGTGAAACCCAGCTACTGTTCCCTGCTTGCGAGGTGCTCCTCTGGATACACCAAGCACAGCAACATTCAGAGCTTGCAGGAAGGATCCCTACAGAGGTATGTCTATCACAATATACATAGAAATGAAAAATCCTGATCAACATTGTGCCAGTGGTGGTTTGATCACTGTTAGCCATAATCTTTTGATGCTGGGGGAGATCAAGGCTGTCACTCCAGAAGGAGCCCACAAACCATCCAAAGAACACTTCTTCTGTCTGTTTACAAACATACACCCTCGCCTTTGGTGGAATTTGCCTCCAGTTGAGTCACCTCACCTTTCAGGAAACTGGGCACAGATACTTCACTCAGCTCTGCAGAGTTATTTTCCACTGCTTGTCACTCTGCATTGTCTAGGTGATGATAACCCCCCTGATTTATCCAGCAGGGTAGATTGAGAAGCTTTTATTCCAATAAAAGAAAACTCTACTTAATTCCTTCATTACTAAAGTGCCCAGAGGAGGCAGCCAAAGGGCTCACAGAGACTGGATGCACAATGTCCCAGCACCACAGTAATTGCAGCCAGCATGCCTAAAAAGCTGTGATAGTTTAGAGTTCAGCAAGTGTTGAAAGTAAGGACTGGAAATCAGGTGGTCCAGATGGCTCCCACATGTATCCAGTTAATTGTCAAGATCTAAAATCTCTTATCCATTTTATGTGCAGAAACTGTTTACTTCATTAGGATATTTTGGAATTACCATGTGGCAAATAATAGAAGAATCTTCTCCTAAAATAACATCAGCCTGCTTCCCTACTCCTACTCATGAGCTGAAAGGAGTTTTCTCCTCAGTGCGTGTTTTCACTGGTAGTACAGCTTGTTTGAGTTGTTACTGCTCTTCTGTAACCTCACTTGTGAGAGCAGGAGGAGGCAGGCACTGAGCAGCTCCTCAGAGTGGTAACACTGTTCCATTTTTCTGTTCTGGTGGTGCTGAAGGGATCCCATAGGATACAAACTTGGTCACCCATCTCGCTGGAGGATAGAGTTCAAAATTAATCCACAGTCCTATGATTGCTAAATTCTCAGTTATTCTGAATTTCTACTGGTATAAATATATGCCTTTGCAATACTTAAAAAACTTCTAAAATACTTTAAATCCCATCTAAATCTTTAACTGCTGTTTACGTTTTAAAACCCTTAAAATACTGGCAATTGTCCTTTAAATGATATTTAAGTATGAGAATAATATTTTCCTTTGTCTGATATAATTTTTTCCTCTGTGACAGTGTTTTTTACACCCTTTGCATTGCCTGCCTGCAGTGATGGTACATCTACAACAACTCCCAGTGTATGCTCTGATCCTTGTTTCTCCCAAGATAAGGCAGCCCGAGCCTTCTTGTTGGTGAATGCATGTAACTAATGGCTGTCTATTGTCTACTAATATCTGTTACCATTTCCTGCTGGATTGATACATATTTCATTTCGTGTGTCAACCACACTTTAATTGATCTCTGGCAAATGGTTTTCTAATGGAGAAACTGAGAAGCTACTTCTCTGTAGGGATGTTATCCAGGAAATACCGATTTTTTATTTCCTCTGGATTCTACCAGGTGTTTTTTCTTTTTAATAATTGGAAAGACCTCCCTGTAATTCAGAATCAAAAAAAATCTAGATAGAAATCAGGATGGGGAAGAGCTCTTGTCATCTGGAGGAGATGGTGTTTATTTCACTCACCTGACCAAATGTAAGCCAGAAGCAAACACTTTGCACTTTCCTGTGTGTCTGGGAAGGATGTAGGCAGAGAACTGGTGGCATCCTCTTTAATTTGCATGATAAACATTACAGTAGTCCTTGGTGCCATGAAAGTAGGGGGAACAAGGGATAGGACAAGAAGAAACAGCTTCAAGTTGCACCAGTGGGGATTTGGGTTGAATATTAGGGAACATTTTTTCATGGAAAAGGTTGTCCATCCCTGGCACAGGTTGCCCAGGGATGTGCTGGAGTCACTATCCCTGTAGAAATTTAAAAGACAAGTAGGTGTGGTGATTAGGGACATGGTTTGGAAGTTGTGCATATCCTTATTCCTGTGTCTGTTTTATTCTTGCCGTGAGCACTCCCTGCTGTCTGGGTCATGAAACCAGATGCTGCATTTCTCCTCTACTTGGGTTTAAAACCTCCACAGTCTCACAGTTGTGTTTTTCTCAAAACTCAGCTTCTTCCCAGTCAACAGTGTCTCATGCACTGGTTTCTTTAAGATCTTCCCCTTTTCTGACCAAATCTTTTGTCTTCAGTTCAGCCTGTCCAAACTTTTCTCGTTTTGTCCTCCTTCCCTTTTTTCACCTCCCTGATCATGTTCCCCTACTTCTAAAATCTCAGCACTGACTTGTTTCCCCCATAAAATTCCCTTTAGCAGTTCTGGTTAACTCTGTTACTGCTGCCTCCTCTTGGAAAGCCTTTTCCCCTCCAGTGCTGGGAATGCCTGTGGATGGGAAGCAGGGGGTATTGTTATGAATTGCCTTCCTCAACTTTCTTCCTCGAAAGGATGCTCTGAATCTAAAATGTGTGGTAGATGAAATTACTTGGAGATGCCTCCCCTTTTTTTTTTTTTTTTTTTAGGAAATGCCTGGAAATGTTTACAAAACACTCGCCAAAAGCATTCAGAAGGAAGGCTCGGCACAGTTTCAGTGCTGGCACGTGAATGCAGGCTCCTGTGTTTCCTGCTTCCTTTTGCAGCCCTGGCAGCCTCTGTGGAGTGTGTCAGCCAAGATCATACTTAGTTCCTCACCTTGATGATATCGAGGTTGTCACAGCCAGCTTTTCCACATGTGTATCTTTCTCTGGGGTTTATGTATTAAAATCAGTCCTATCAGGCCAGAGAAATGCACATATTTCCCAGAGTCTATCACCACTGAACCAAAAGTACCAAACCCCTGGGAACTCTGGAAGGAGAACCATTTATCCTTTCTGAGTCGGCCAATCACACAGGGTTCAGGACTGGTGCTCAAACTTCCAGAAACCGTAGAATCATGGAATCACACAATGGTTTGGGTTGGAAGGGATCTCAAACCTCATCTCATTCCAGACTCCTGCCATGGGCAGGGACATCTTCCATCCTTCCATAGACCAGGCTGCTCCAAGCCCCAGGAAACTTTTAATTCACAGCTTGGTATGTCTTTTTAAAGTAATGTTTATATTTCAAATCCATGTTGTGAAAGCCAGTGGCAAAAGGTCTTATTCATGGAGTGTTACTGACTCTAATTGCTTGTTAGAAGAACTGTGTAAATAATGGAATATTTTGTTTGCTAAGAATTTATTAAAAATTACTCAGCTTAAAATAACCAGGACAAGTGCATTAAAAAGAAATCACTCTCTTCAAAAACGTTATTTTAAAGGCACATTCTTAATTAAAAATACTTTAAAAAAAGAGAAGAAAAATGTATTCTTTAAAATATGCTTATTNCCAGTGCAAACAAATGAAAACATCTGTTTTGCTCAGCCTGTGTTTTTGTCCTTGCCCCACACAGAAAGATAAAAAAATAAGGCATTAATTTTTCATTTCTTTCTCCCTGTGGTGCTTCCAGAGGCAGGAGTTAAGTGGCCAGCAATGCCTCCCAGCCTGTCAGGAGTGATGCTTTTTTAGGCCAGAGGGAACCTTTGGTCTCCTGCGTAGCAGGAGCGTGACAGAATCACTGAGCTATCAAATCAGTTATTCTGCCAACATCTTTCTGGTTCACTGAGGAGTAAATTAATCCCACCTAAGAGTGCTCCAGCAGCAGAGAGAGCACACGCTGCCCTGCTCGAGCAGCAAGGTGCTTGCCAGGAGTGTAAGTCATGGATAAATAATTCCTTTTCTTTGGGGAACCTTCAAGGATCTACTTCTCCAAGTGCTGACGCACCCACGGTGGGAGAGCAGCAGTGAGAGAAGACAAGCCCTGGGGCAGGGGCAGCAGCTCCACCGTGGATCTGCACAACCCACCACAGTCCAGGCACGTCTGGGACTGGCACCGGCTTCTGGAGTCAGCGCTGGAAGGAAGGGGGTGCTGAGGGAGCTGCTGCAGCTGAGGGCTTGGGACAGGCTTTAGGCCACCCTCATCACTTGGAAAGGAGGGACTGAGTCTCTGGCACGATGTCACCAGTCCTTCTGCCCCCCAGAAGCTTTACTTATCAAAGTGCAGCAGCTCCAGTGAGAAAACAAGAGAGGTACAACGTGTGCTGCAGCAGAGAATTCCATGCTGACCTGAAATCTGTGCCTCCAGTGCCAGCTGTTACAATGAACTGCAAACCCGTGTGTTTTCTGTGCCATTTCTCCCAGTTGATCCTCTTTTTTTATCCTGTTCTTACATCTTTCCTGGTTTCCACATGCATTTTTGTTCTTTTCATTGCTTTACTGCAATGAAGTACCTCTGACTGCTCCAGTGTTGTCCATCAGTCTACCCAGGGCAGTAGGTGCTTTGCCCCAGGCATTTGTGCAGCCCTGGGAAGGACCAAGATTTCTGTTAAAGACCATCTGCTCATAAAGTGAGTATTTATCTAAACCCCAGATTGCTCAGGTTTTCTGGGCATTTTCAGCCTAGGCCTCTACTGGAAGTGGCTGTTGCATTTGTTCACAAAGGAAACTTACATTATTCCCAGCAGCTCTCATAATGAGTGGTACACACAAATGACCTCTTGGAAGCTCTTTTGACTCCTGCAAAACACAAGAAAATTGAAAATCTGTATTTGCAAGGTCAGAAACAAAATGAAAACCTCACTTTGGCTGTCGAAAAGTAAAGCCATACAAAGCAAAGACCTCGCTAATTAGCAAACTCTTAAACATAATTTCCTTTGCCACAATAAAATATAATTCATTCTACTTAGCTGTAACATTTTGTTAAACTTCAGGAATTTTAAGTGGGCTACTTCAGTTTCTTACAGGCTTGAACTGCTCTCTTGAAAACCTGTTGGAGTAGAAAAATGTGGGATGGCTTTTAAGCATTTTTTTTTGGTTCTTTGTTGAGATCTGAAGTTTTTCAACATCAGGTAAATTGTTTCTGTGGCCTTAATAGAAATCTGAAGCTCTACCCAGCATTTAGAATTTCACCCCATGGACCAGATCCTTGGCTACCATCCTGCCTGGAGGTAGGAGGAATTTGGGGAATGTACGAAGTGTTTAAACGGCAGCTACAAATTAAGGATTTCTTTCAGCTCAAGAGGGAACTGTAATTAAGACATGATTATTGTAAAGAGAAAAAAAACCTCTCAGCTGAAGTGTTTCCAAGCTACTCATCACTTCCCTAGTGTTTCTCTTAAGGAAATTCATCTAGTTCTGTGATATCGATCTTGTAAACAAATACTTTCTTTCCCTACCTCCTCTGATAAAATTCATGCTTGATATTTCTCTAGGAACTCCTTGGCCCCTTGTCTTTTTTTCAGGGAAATGTGAAACAAGCAAACAAAAAAAAATACAAAAAAATGTTTTTTAAATCTTAGTTTGGATCACTCATCCTTATAATGACTTTAAAAAAACATCAATAAGAAAGTGAATTGAAACTGAATTTAATATTTTCTTCTGAATATTTTTTAAATTCATTAATAATTGTATGGCACAGCAATAGCAGATACTTGGGCCAAATGCTTGTTCTCAGAATATACCATTAGGGAAAAAGTGCCATTGTGCCAAGGGAACATGTTTCATTTTCTCATGTCTGTGTCCATCTTCGTAAGGAACCTGGCAGACAACTCCCCTTAAATCCAATGATCTGCCCAGCCTGGGTGTTCAGCACTGCTGATTGTGTCATTTATGCAGATATTATACAAAAGGAGGCACAACTTCCGTGTTACTTGTTTGTTTGAGGGGTTTTGGGAACCTGCTGCTGTTCTCAGTGCTTATAATGTGCATTCATTCCCTTTACGGGTGTGAGAATAGAGCCATTCTTGCCGGTCTAAATTGAAACATCGTCCAGCCTCTCTGTGCTGGTACTGCTGCACACAGTGTTTCCCAGGGGAGGAACTGATGGAGTAAATGCTTTGTACTTGCTCACGAGTTCCGAAGTCCCTTTGCTGCCACCTTTATGTCATGAATTCAGTGTGTTTGTACAAGGCACAGCTGCCTCACCTGGAAGAAAACTACCTTTGTGTGTAGGCTCTGGCATTCCTGTCGTACATTCATGTTCCTTTTGGGAAGGGTTGACAAGTTTTAACTCTTCATTCTGGATGCTTATTCTGGAAGCTCCAGAGGTTTAATGTAAAGCCCTTTGTGGGTGCGTTTTGTGCATCTGTCTCCTCACTTAGCAAAATGAGGATGGAGATGCTCCAGGCTGCCTTTTGTAGTGGAGCTCTGCTTGTAACCAAGCTGCTGCTTAAAGCTCTGTGCAGATGGGGATTTAACTCTTTGCTTGGCTCACCAGCACTTGGTTGATCAGAAAGGAACAAAAGCAATTCAGGTTTTTCAAAAAGGATCAAATGCCCTTCGGGTGGCCTGCTGACCCCCATTCCAAGGGGTCTCAGCCCCAAGGCTGCCAGAGCTCAAGGAGCATTCGGACAACGCTGTCAGGCACAGGGCGGGATTTTGGGGGTGTCCTGCGCAGGGCCAGGAGCCGGGCTTTGCAAATCCTTGCGGGTCCCTTCCAGCTGTGGATATTCTGTGGTTCTGTGGAGGAGGCCGGGACGGCAGTTGGCTGTGACATTTCACGCGTGTCCCCAGCGCTTCCCGGCGCTGCCGTCCCGCGGGATGGATGCCGGGCTGGAATGCGGGGCTCGGTGTGCGCGGTCCCTTCCCGGGCGGCCGCGGGCACGGTCGCGACCCGGCGCACGCGCGGTGCGCGTGTGGCCCCCCCCTCACACGCGGCCGGGGCCGCCGTGACGTCACGAGGTGCCCGGGGGTGTGTGTCCCCCCTTGCCGCGCGCGGCCGGAGCTGCTGTGACGTCACGAGGCGCCCGGCGTGTGTCCGTGTGTCCGTGTGTCCGTGTGTCCGTGTGTCCGTGTGTCCCTCCCCGCGCGCGGCCGGGCCCCCTGCAACGTCACGGCCCCGTGTCCGCGAGCGCACCCGCACGCGCTTCCCGCCGCGCGCCCTCCCTCGCGCCCGGGTGAGGCGTGACGTCACAGGCGGCCGCTGAGGAGCGGGGCGCGGCGGGGGGGTCGGGGGGGGCGCGCGCAGGTGCATCCGCCTCCCTCAGGGCGCCTCCCGCCGCCGTCCCGGGGCAGCGCCCGGGGAAAGGTCGGTGCTCGCTCCCGGCAGGACGGAGCGCAGCTTCTCCCCGTACTCCGTGTGAGTCTCGCATGGCTGTCACGCCGTCCCCGACGGCAGGGAGTCGGGGGCGGGGGTGGCTAGGGGGAGGCACGGTACCGGCGGACGGGCTGAGGCGCTGAGGCGGGGGGAGCGGGAGGGAGGGAGGGGAGCGCCGCGCCCCCCGCCCCGGTTTTGCTTTCCCTTTTGCCGCTAGCTTTCCCTGGCGGCGTGAGGGAGCGAGGAGGTTACGTGTTTATTTAGTTATTTATTTCCTCACTTATTTATTTAAATATTTGTTTGTTTGCTTCCCTAAAGGGTGAGGGGAGGGAAGAGGGAAGACCGGAGGAGGGCGCGGAGGCAACGCCGTCACCAGAGGAGGCGGTGGCGGGGAAGAGGAGGAGAAGAAGCCAGCGCGGAGCCTCGCCTCACCTCGCCTCGCCTCACAGCCCCTCCGCCGTCCCCGTCTCGCCGTCCTCGGCCGCCGGAATTACCGGCGGCCGCCCGTCCTCATGATGGCCTCGACCACCTGCACACGCTTCACCGACGAGTACCAGCTCTTCGAGGAGCTCGGAAAGTAAGGACAGAACGGGAGACGAAGGCACCAGGGGCTGTGGGGGTCGGTGCGTGTGAGCACTGGGGGGAGCCGCGCCCGGGGCCCCCTCACTGCTGCCGAGAGCCCCGCGGGAGCGCCCGGGCTCCAGCCCGGGACTGCGAGGGGCTCTGCGCGGGTGGCAGGGAGCTGCCCTCAACCCCCCGTGGCGCTGTTTATTGTTATTTATTATTTATGGCTATTTTTAGCTCTTAGGTTGTCGCGGGGTGGGGGTCTCGGTCTGTGAGGGGGGGCGGAGCGCGGCGGGCGCCCCCCAGCGGCGGGGCGGGAGGCGCACCCTGAGCGCCATGTTGGGTGTCTCCCCCTCCGGTGTCACCGCCGAGGGGGACACGGCCACCGCCGCCCTGTGTCCTCCCGCGGTGTGCCGGCATGGACACAGTGAAACCCAGCCGCCCTCCGGCCAAGCTAGCAGGATTGGTCACACGGCTTCTACGCCGCGGAGTTCACTGTTCAGTTGAATAAAATCAATGCTGACCGTCCCTGTCTGAAAATCAGAAAATTCTTTTTTTTTTTTTTTTTTTTCATTCTGCCTACATCACACCCCTGTGCTGCCCGTTAGCTGGTAATGGCAGTGGAGTGTTTCAGTTGGACTGACACTTTGCCTGGTTTTGGTTTCCAGAGGGGCGTTCTCCGTCGTGAGGAGGTGTATGAAAATCACCACAGGACAAGAGTACGCTGCCAAAATTATCAACACCAAAAAGCTTTCAGCTAGGGGTGGGTATATTTTAATCTAGTCTTTATGGTGCCTCCTCCCTGTTTCTTGTGTTCACGTGCTTAGTATTAGGAAATGACAAAAGCAGCTGAATGCTTTAACAATTTTTTTAGTAGAATTTCAATTTTTATTTCCTTGGTTTGAATTTTTTCTCTTGATGCTTGTTTTTTTTTTTTTTTTGCTATGTTAAATGTTTCATGGATTGACCGCATGGAAGTCAGAGGTTGCTCTAAAGCACTTCAAGAAAAGATGTTCAAAACCTCAAATCTAACATAATGCAGTCTCTTCATTTTTGAATTTAAATAATTTGAGTCAGAAGCATTTTGCAAGCCTTTTTAAAATTTTTATTAGAGGGAGGATGGTCAATAATAAGTTTCCTTTACAGATTTTATTTTAAACATTATAGCTTCACTGAATTCTGTGTTTCCATTGCATTTAAACATGAACATTAGGGCGTATTTGACTGTGAACGAATGAGGATAAATATACTTTTATCTCAGATTAAACATTTTCGTGAGAGGAAAATTATGATGAGGAAGAAAAGCGTGGTTTTTGAGCTAACTATTGTGGAGAAAGTCACTCTGATGAAGTGGTGAGGAGTGTTACTGTTACAAGGCTGCTGCACAGCTTGTTTCTGCCGTGCCTCTGATGTGTGTTTCCAGCGGCAGCAGCCGGGTTGTTGTGATCCATTGTAGGTAAATACACTCCCGGTGTGGGCTGTTGTTGTGGAAAGGGAGTCTTAGCCGTGCCCTGTCAAGTGCTCGTTAGTTCCCAGCTGGAGTGCCTGTGTCCGGGTGTCAGGGATTAGGGGTCGCTCGCCCTAAACGTTAGCTGTGTTTTTATGGGAATATGTAAAGAGCACGAGAGTGAAGAAGTAAATACTGTCAGAGCCTAAACGTGTTTGTGGCTGCTCTGCTTCTGGCCCAAAGCAATCGCTGCAGGTAAATGGCAGCTTCCAGTCATTAAATTTAAACATAAGACATTGCGTGGGACGATATGGCAAGTTCTGATTACATGCTGCTCTCTAATAAAGATCTTCTAATGATTATTACTTGTAGTTGATGAAAGTTGTGTGAAAATTTACTTTGCACTGAATTTAAGTCCTCTCACTCTCTACTGCAAGATTATTTTTCCTTTAGTCTTGAAAGGTTGCTTAAATTTATTTTTTTTTGTACAGTTACAGGCTTGAAGGTAAGAAATTTGTAATACTTGAGATAAATATTTTCACGTGTTTGCTTTAAACAATTTTTTTTGCTGTTTAGCATGCTAATGTGATATGTTGAATTTTAATGCTTAAAATAAAACACCACACTCTATGTGATTTCATAGATCTGAGTAATTTTCAATGTGGGAAGCCGTAGCAAAGTCATCATCAGGTTGCTGGTAACAGGTGCTGAACCATGTGCTGATAGCCAGGTTACCAATGTGCCATGGGTAGTGTGTGTGATGGGGTAAATCCTGGAATGCTAGGCTAAATGAGGAAAAAACTAATTACTCAGCATTTGGATTGCACTGTACTTCAAGCTGTAGTTTTTGTACTTTGCTCATGCCAAAGTTGGTCCTTGATGCGCTCTGTTAAGGAGTGGAAGCACGTTTGGGAGAATTTGGCTCACAAAATGGAACAAGGCAAATTTCATACAGACTTTTTCTGTGGGTTCAACCCGTCAAGGAAGGGGTTACACTTCAAAGGTGAGCTGTGGAATATCCTTTCAAATCAGAACAGAGGTGGTGCCTGTCAGTGAATGAAGGGAATGCCTTTCCCGTCTCTGTTTTCAGACATCCCAAAAACAATTGCAGTTTTTTACTTGCTGGGCTGTTTCTTGTGGAGGTTTTGGATTTTAGCACTTTGAAATCTATGAAGCAGTTTCTGAAGAGCAAGCTTCTTGGAGAAATCTTTAGATTCTTCTGAGGCGATTTTTTAATTGTGTAAAGGTGCACTTGAATGTCACTTGTGGTGCAAAAAACTAAACATGAGAGAGCCTCTAACTGTGATGCTTTCTCCTGGCTAATATTTGGGATGGAGTTTATAATTAAAGTGCTGCTTTTAGATCTGAATTTTGTTCTACTCCATCTGAACTGCTGTATGAAGAGGTAGCAGTCCACTTCTGCTTCATCTGTGAGCAGAGTTAAGAGGAGATGTGTCCTCCTGGCTTGGAAATGTGTTCCTTGTCTAGTGCTTGCTTCCCTTGAAGTCTTTGAAATAAAATATCAGATTTGGGCCTTTTTGCTTCCCACACTGGGCGATAGCGATTTCAATGTATGGTGTGGAGGTGTCAAGACTTACAAGACTGAATGAGACTTCTTTAAAGTAGTTTTGAAATTAGAAATTATTTAAGTGGCTTCAGCTCAGTCAGAGCAGTAGTTGCCATTTCTTCCCCTCTTCATCTCAGCCATAAATAGGCATGGTCTTTGGCTGGAATTTGGAGGGGAAAAGGAAGCTGTGCCCCCTATTCTAGCAGGAGCCTTGGTGCTTTCAAATTGATGGTCAGTTCCTTACAGAATTGCAATTCCACGTTTTTCTAATTTTAGTAGTAGAAGTAATACACATTCGTAGTTTGAATCTATTTCAGTATAGCAAAAATGCTTTTGCGTGTTATAATTACACATGTTCTCTTTTTCAAGTATTCTTAAGGTGCTCTTCAGAGTTTTGATCTTGGTGTTCTCTAAGTCAGCTGGAGCATTAAACTGATACTAGAATATCCACAGCTAGTTTTGTATCAATAGAGTATGTCCTTGCACAAGGTGATTATGCTGCTGATTGTTAAAAAGGAAGGGCATGAAAAGGTGTGTTACCCTTCTAAAATTAAGTGCAGCAATGAACAAGTACTCAGAAAAACAAGAACAAAGTGAAGAATGTGTGTTTGCTGGTTCTTGGTTCTGTATGGTTTCATCTGATGAAGTCTTTAGGATTTCCTTACTAGTTAGGAAGGGCTTGGGCTTGTCTGTGTTGTTTTTCATGTGTAGGAAGTCATGCAGATAAAAGTGAACTGTGAAGTGATTTACTTTTCCCCTGTCTCTTCCAAATACCAAATAATGAGCAGACAATAAATCGTCTGTTCCTTTTTGCCACTATCTGTACATCTTTTTTCCTTCTTTTTTGAGAGTCTTCTAGCTTTGATCTGAATTGATTTCACAGAAACAGACCCATTTTCTTAAAAGGTTTAACCCTTATTTTCTGTCTTCCAAAAAAAAAACAAAACCTTAGGTAAGAGTTTGCTTTTCTGTTTTCTGATCATACTTGGAAAGGTGAATCACAGATTTTCACTGGGTAACTCCTACTGACAGTTTCAGGTGGCCAGAAGCCCGGTGCCTTTGGCGCATGTGATGGTGTCTGTGGAGGAGAAGGAGAATGTCCCAGTCTCTTCTCTTTTCTGGGAAGCTCATAAACCGTGTCCAAAGCTGGGCACGGCTCTGCCAGCCCTTGGGCTGCCGCAGAAGAGCTACCAGCACTTGGTTTATGAGCATATGTGCTACAAGGAGTATCTTGAGAGTCAGCTGGAGGGGATTGCTGCTCCCTGGAAAGCTCCAGTCATTCCATTAGCTTCAAGCCTTGGAGGCGTCACTGGTTATTTGTCTTCCTTCTAAGCAGGAAGTTTCCCAAATTTTTTCCAGTATTTTTCAGTATTTCTACTGTTCTTCTTTCCTATGAGCCCGTGCCTGCAGCTCATGGCACAGGCGGAGGGACTGGAGCGATGGCGCTCACCTGCAGCCAGCCCCGATGGGTGTGGAGGCTGCAAACCCCACCCTGTGGGAGCAGCATTTTGTGCAGTATTGAGTAATTGGGCTGTGGGAAGACTGTTTCAGCACCTAAAGCTCTCCAAGTAGGGCACCTCGTGATCCCTAAAGTGATTTACAATACATTAGGGAGGTGAATGGAATGGGAAGTGTATATAGGGTAGAGTTTTTCAACGCAGCTTTTCATGACACAGAGAGAAACATTTCTGATGTGTCACTAGACTAACATTTCCTTTAGTCAGGTAGCTTCTGTTAGTCCGTGCCAGATGTTATACAGGAAGGCAAGCTCTAATAAGGCTTCCATTGCTCCATAGGAGGAGAAAATAATTCTTTCTAATCTAGCTCAAGATGTTAATCTCTGAAGCACACATTTACCTGTGCCAGTTTATTAGAACACATGTATTTTTAAAGCTAAATTCTGTTCTTACGCACACATGACGTTACTCCCACTCAGACAGGACTATCCTTCTGGGCATTTAGTTGTCAGTGAGGCGGATTCTGTCTTTGTGAGGACAAGATTTAAGCCTGGGATTTTAGTGTTTTTCTTCCATGTCTTGCTGTAGTCTTGTTTCTCTGATTAATTACTTTTCATTACGAGTGTTTTAAAACTGTTTTTCTCTAGTATGTAAGAAGGCTTACCCGCTAACATGCAGTCACCGTTTTTTACATTTGTGCTAAATGTTTGTGTTCAGCTTAGTCCTGGCATTCTTTTCAGTTTGACATCGTTGTAACACAACACACTCATTTGTATGTCTATCTACAAGTATTTGTTTAATTGCAAATTACCGTAATTTAGCATGCTACTGGTTCTGTTGAAATTGACTCCATTCAGACAGCTCAGACTAGTAGGGAGAGAAGAGTGTTATTAAAAAAAAATCAATCTCAAAAGGGATTTTTGGTTAGATACTGTTTTGTGAAGGTTTGGAGCTTATAATTCTGTTTTGGTTTTAGCATTTATTTTGTTTTGGTATTAGTTAAAACCCGAAGAGCTTTCGATTACCAGTAAGAATGAGGATTTTTAAACTCTATGATGAGTGTTGGTTGGTAGTAATTTGTTCTAACAGTTAAACTGGATTTGGATTGAAATGTCCTGGCAGTTGATAGTTAAATTACTCATAACAAATGCTTTGTTGATTTCAATAATGTCACTTCTGGAGTTTTTGCAAAAGCGTTATTTAGTCTTTCCGTTGTGACTGGAATTTCTTTTAGAAATGCATGGAGAGTAAAAAGGTGTTTGCATCATCTATTAGCTCAGTTTCACAAGCTCATTAGAGGAAGAGAGGGAAATGCATATGAAAGGGGATTATTGGGGACTTACTTGGCTACTGCTCTCCAGCCATTTTGTCAGAAGCTACACATTTTGGCACTGATTTGTGCTCTTGTTCTGTGTGTTCTCTTCCTGCAAAGTGGAGACTTAGCTGCACATTTGAACAACTCCACGTGGGGGATTGCTTCTGTTGGAAGAGAAGGGCTAACTTAAGATGCAGAGGAGGATACAAATGGAATACCTTTCCTGAGGTTCCACATCCTAGTACTGAAATAGGGATGTGTTCTTTTCCTCCTAGTCTGAGAGAGAGTGTTTTGCTGAGTTCACGTGTTACTTCTGAATGAAAGGTTTGGGTCAAATACACAAATTAGGAAATGAATGCAATGGTCAATGCTTTGCATTTATTGCAGATGGGTTCTGTTAGTTTGCACATAATACCATACATAGAAAACACTGTTTTATGGGAAACCACAGGCCAGCTCAGGTGTTTTTGACTTGGATGTGACTTCACTGACAGCCAGATAGAAATACACTAGTTCCTGGAAGGACTGAGATTAGGCACAGACCAAACTCCAGAAATCCAATTTCAAAACTTAACAGTGGAATTGCAGTGTGAAAATCCTGCCACATGTAGGCATGTATTGATCCAAATGCTAAACATTTATGCACTTTCTCAGATTGTGATTAAGGGTATGTGAAGTCATCTCTGCTATGTTTATTCACACTTCTTTGATTCCACAGTCTGGTTTGGGGTTTGAATTTATCTTTTTTTTTTTTTTTTCTCCTTTTTTCATGTAGTTGGAGAATGTCTGATCTAACAGACTGGAATAAAAGTGAAATATTTTGCTTTGCAAATATACATACTGCCAAAGTAGTGGTTTTCATGTGTCTGTCCTTCATTTGACCTCCTGTGAAATGTAGGCCAGGGTGTTTGATATGTGCAGCTTCCTCCTTCGTATGCATATATTACACATTTGTCAAATGCTTTGTGAGAATATGGGGGGGGTGGGAGATTATATGAGAAATATAACTTCCTCTGTGCTCTGAAAAAGGTTATTAGAGAACAAAACCCTAACTTAACAGTGGCAGTTCCTCTGTTTAATTCCTTATTAAAAACAACTGTGCTTTGAATTTAAAGAAACATCTGCTCTGTTGTGGAAAGGCACAGGAGTCCAATCTGTCTGTTTATTCCTTGGATGTATTGAGCTTGTGTACATCTTGGAGTGCATGTTTGTGCAAACTCCTCATCTGTTTAATCCTTGTATTGTTAGAAATGTCTTCTGTATGGAATCGGGGGGTGGGGGGGAGAGTGTGGAGAATGTGTGTGCCATGGGGTTGGTATTTTCTTCCAGGGAGACAGTTGTGCTGTTGTCCAGAGTTTTATAGATTGTTGTCAGCTTGTTCTGAAATTCATTTGAGTTGTTTGAATCAGAGAACTCACTTTTAAGCTTTGCAGCCCTGATAATTTCTGTGGCATCTGGTCAGAAGCTGCTGGATATGTTCTGCTGTAGTGAAGGGTTACTTAATTCCTCTTGAATCTGTTCTTCTGGATGCCACTGGACAGAAGCAGTAACTTGTCAGAAAAGCCAGGGAGTGGCAACTTTTGCAAATTTACACAGGCGTCTTATCCCTGATGGAGCTTCTTTTCTGATCCGGGGCCTCTTAGTGGAAATTGAGAAGCATAAATGTTGCTACAGCATATATTTGTTTTTTCTAATTAGGTTTTTCTGTCTAGAAAATGATAGGTAATGTGCTGAGCAAACTATTACTGACATGTTAAAGCAGTTATTGGTTTAAATGGGTTGTGTTTGGTAGAAAGGAACTTGGCCTACCTGGTGGTTTGAGGGAGCTTCTATTAACTGAATTCCTGACCTTTTGTCAATGCTTTCTAAGTATTTCACAGGAAAATTTGAGAGTAAAACATGCAGGCTTAATTAAAAAACACCCAAAAGGAACCAAACAACAATCCAAACCTCTCAAAAGTAACAAAGTAGATTTTAATAATTAGAAATGCGATGCTGTGGATATTTGCTGGTTGAGATGAAGCATTTTGTCTTGTAATGAGAGGCATTAAAAAATTTTTTGCCAGTAAGCAAGAATTTATCACTGCGACATGTATACAGTTAAAATCCCTGTGATGCTTTCCAAGAGAGATGTCTGGCATCTATAAAACCAGAATCAATTTAGGTTTGGCACTCACTTTCAACTTGAATATAGAGTGTGCTTGTATGAGTTCACAAGTGGTTGTGGGGTTTCTTTTGCTCAGTTACAGCCAAATCCATGCTTTTGGGCAGCCGGTTGGACAGTCTCTCCCACTGTCCTACGGGTGCTCCGTAGGGAGTTGGTTCTTTCTGCTGTGCAGCAGTTTTGACTTTGCTGTTGGCACTGCTGTGGCAAGCAGAGTTGTGGTCACCTTCCACTGGATGAGGAACTTGACCTAAACCCATCTTTAGCCAGAGGCTATGATGCGCAGAATTAAAAACTTCCGGATCTATATTATAATAATAATTTTTAAAAAGCTATGAGCTGCCTGTTTGCTGGCCTGAGTGAGCAGCTCCATGAAGGGTGTGAATTTGGACAGATGTATATCGAGGAATGTGTACAGCTGTGGCTGTTAGCTCTGGGTTCTGCGTGTGGTCTGCAGGCCGGTTTAGCCCTGTTGAACAAGCCATGGGCCCTGCAGCCTCCAGCTGGCAGTGCCCTCACCTGGGAAACTGATAATTAATTTGCCCGGCATTCTTGGCACTCACTGGATCACATGGTGCAGAGCAGGCAGAACACACACGCCGGGCAGTGTACCCTGCCCAGCTGGGAGCATTAACAAGTCTTCATGCAAGTGTAAAGGGTAGCACACCCCTGCTATAAACTTTCATCATCTCAGCATGTGAGAGGGAGAGAAAAGAAAACTTGGAGCCTCAAAGCTCATATTTGTGGGCAGCAATTTACTGCCTGTGTTTTCAGAACTTTGTTCCTGATTTAATTGTAGTTGGGAACTGCTTACTTGTATATTTTCCGCAATATGAATGCAAGTCACATTGCATATTCATGTAGCTGCACAAACAGATGGGATTCCTACATAAAATCCATATTTGACAATCTGATGGGATTTGCCAAGGCTTAGCTTTCATTTAAATTATAACCTCTTGGAGACATAGGTTTGTGATTTAATGAGTCAAGAGAAGCCTTCAGGTTATTTGTGTTGCATAGCAGTTTTCGAGTCAGTGCTTAGGTGTGATTTTGGCTTGGGAGACTTCTTGTAGAGATGGTTTTAATGGGCTATTGCTCATTAGAATAAGTACTTGCCAAATTCAGAGATTTCTCCTGAAACCTTATTCATTTGGCTGAAAGTGAAGATGTACATGCAGTTATAACATGGACAGACTGCTGCTGCTGTGCTGCTACCTTGCAGGGAGGATTTTGTTCTGCAGGGCAGATGACCTTTGGTTTCCCTCAGGGCAGCTCCAGGTGGTGCTGAACTTTGGTTATTAAAACACACTTAAAGACCTGCTTTATGCCTTTTTTTTATAGAAGCATGTCACTAACATTAAGTGTCTCCAAGATGCAAGTAACGATCAGTGCAGAAACCTTCAAAAACTACATTTTCCCATTATTTATTAAATGCTGTAGTTACAAAAATGAAAAGCTCATCTTGGTGCTTTTTATATTGAGTCTTCTGCTTCTAAAGTAAAACCCCCTTGAGTGTGTAAGGTAGCTTCCTACTCCTTGCATTGCACAGCATGGACAGCTAGGAATTCGTCATTAGGATTGTGCTGATAAATACTCATGGTACTAAATGCCTTGCTGGTTGTGGCAGTAAACCCCTCCTTTTTCAGGAATTTTTAGTATCACTGCTCTGAATGGGGGAGGGGGAAATAAAAGGTTTTGTGTCACATTTTTGTATCTTTTCATGGTGTTTTGATGACATTCATCATTGATACTCAGTAAACTTTTGCATGTTAAAAGCCTTTCTAATTGCTCTTTGGTGAAAGCCTCCTGGTAGTCTTTTAATGTGGGTGTAAGATTTATAGGGAGGTATGTACTAGTGCTGCATGGAAGAACTTCCAAAGCCCGGTGACATTTCTTTTTATACCTGTAGCCCTCCATGGTCTTTCATGGCTGTTGCATTTTTGGGAGGAAAGGAAAAGGAAAAAGAGGCCCCTGGTTCCGTGCTCTGTGTGTGTGCACAGGCACACATGAGGTGCAGAAGGAGATCTGGCAGAGCCTGTACCCAGGCAGCTTGTTTTCTGAAGGAAAATGATTCATGCTAAAATATCTGTTAACTTAGTGTCACTTCACTTGTAATGAGGGCAGGAATTGGTGTCTTGAAATTTTTATTTATTTGTGTTAAACATGATTTATCTCTCTAAATGAAGTAATAAATTGTTTTCATTGCCATGTTAATCAAAACATGTAATGAGATGAATTTTCCCAGAGCAGAAGTTGCTTGTGTGGTCCGTCTGTGCTGCTTGGAGCAATGTTTGATATTACAGATGTTTTGGGGCCCAGATCAGTGACACAGCGCAGCCTTGCAGACTTGTGGTGAGCAGCTCAGTATCTTGGAGATGCTTGTAGGAAACCCAAAAGAAGAGGACAAGGACGCATAAATTACATGTATTTCAATCTTTTAATAGGTGCAGATTTTTTTAAGTTTCAAAGTAATGGAATTTAACATTCTACCTGTATTTTTCAAAATAGTTATATTTTGGTCATATGTCTTCTTGTAGCTGTGTAAATCTCACAGCTACTACATGCCAACATTTAGACTCTTAAAAGTGCAAAATATTTGTAAAAAAATGGGTTTTTTTGTCCTTTAAATACGATTCATTCAGCTCCATCACCTTTAAGTAGGGTTGATTCCTCTGTTGCAAACTGTCTTCTTGCTTAGATAGGTTTGAAGGATAAGGATTGGTCTTCTACCAATACTCAAAGGAAAGTTCAGAGTCATATTTTGGTCATCAGTGGCCGTCTCTTTGTTACATGAAACAGGAAAAGCAGGTCTAGTAAACCTGAATCCTTCCACTTCCAAATCACATTTATCCTTTGTTGGACTTCTGCAGGATGAGAGAATATCTGAGCATTTATCACCTGGAACTGGCCTTCAGTGAAAATTAGGAAATGAAATTCAAGTGTATTCAAGGTAAAGTTGAATCCTTCAATGGAATAAATGATCTGATTCAGTAACCAAGCTCTGTCTTAAAATTAACTAGGGAGGTGAGTGGGTTGGTTATTTTTGCTTTATTGAAGACAGAATTTAGTGCTGCCCTTTTTTACTTCAAAGACTTTTCTGATTTACAGCCCAAATTTAGTCATGGACAGTTTGTCTGTGCCTGGGCTGTCCTTCAGAGAAGGCTTCATCTTTCATCAGTGTATTTATCAAAGACAATCTTATTCTCATTATTTTATATAACAGCCATCTTCCCTTAGCTTCCTCCTGTATGACAGGCTTGCCATTATTATGGCCATTCTTCTTATGCATTCTGCAAGCTAATTTACGTATTTGTATGTGGATGTTTGGAGTGGGGAATTGGAATTGACCAGAAAAAAATATGAGGAAAAGTTGTCTGAATATCTTTAGTATCACCAGTGTCTTTCTGGGAGGGTCTCATGCAGTGAATGCAGTGCTTATTTACAGATTGATTTGTCTGGTCCTGAGGCTGATACTGAAGGAACTCATTTGGTAATTTCTCTTCAGCTTTGCTAGGTTTCCTGTCACCTCTTTTACCAGTTGTCTGCCAATTTCAAAACTAGTTTGGTACTCCATTTGTACTCATCTCCAGATGCCTCATTTTCTTTATTTCTGCATCCTAAACGTTGGAGCCTTGCCGGAGGCTTTGATCCCTGTCTGGAAAAATTCCCTGGAGTACGGTTTTAGAGGACTCGCTGTACCCAAGCAGTAACTGATACGCAAAGATGCAGGTAGCTGCAGGGTTTTTTGGAGAGTTTCTCAGATCATGCATACTGAGAGCTAAGTCCAAACCCGTTTCTTTCCATCGCAGGAATGTTGTGCAGTTCTTGACACAGTAGCTTTCTATAGCCTGCTGTTACTGTTGCCTCTGTGCAAGGTCGAGTGGAAACTGCTGTGAAAATAGCTCCATGAAACAAAGCTAAATTAAGAATAGTTTCTGTTGAGTGTTGACTTGTCTCTGCAACCACAGATGCTCATCTAGTCAACAAAATGGCTAAAGAAACAGAAAATTGTGCAAGTGCAGTGGGTGCTGCATAGTTCATTGTTTAAAGGTCTATTGATTCACACACTAAATAAACTGAAACACTTTCAAAATGTTACTAATTGTTGTTGACTGAGTCAGTCAATAAGATACAGTGTGGCAAAATGCCTAACCAGCTCAATAGAGATTTTGAGAGATTTTGCCAGCGCTTTGCAGGGCCATTTCTTTTTCTTCTTTTTCCTGTATATATATATTTTATTTTTTTTTTAGTCTTTGAGAAACATAAAGGAAAAGGATCTCTAACTGCAGCTTATAGGCAGCTAATGTTTCATAAAGCTGTGATAGTGGACAGCAGAAACTTCCTGAAGAGGGAAAATGCACAAGCTCCCAGTGCTGTGGACTGTAGCGTGTGTTTGTGCAGTTTTGTGAAGAAACTGTGGCAGGTACCAGTGACTGCGTTGGTGGGAGAGGTTGTGTGAGAGGACTCAGATGCTGCTTGTCCCGGGTTTAAAATCTTGAATGTGAGGAATGGGCTTTTTTTCAATAAAAAAGTTCATTCTAATGATATCAAGTTTCTACAATCTGAACTTGAAAATGAGATGATTTTACATACACCAGCAGTGGTTGGGTATTGAGCAATAACATAATTATGACAAGTGACATGCTGAGCTGTGCCAGCAGGTATGAGTACTCACGAGGTCAGCATCTGGGTTTATATCTGTCAGGTTTTCCTTCCTACACAGAGAAGAGACATTTTTATCAAAAATTACTTGAAATAGGTTTTGAAATTAAAATTTTTATTAGTAGTAAAGAGAAAACTTCCACATAAAGTACATGCTTTGCCTGTTTGGCATAAACTTTTTTTTAAAATTGAGTAGTGTTTTTATAAATATAGAAGATATGTATTTCAATTAGAGTATTAAGTTACTTACTCTCGTAAATATTAGGTTGATTGATTGATTTAACTTTTTAAAGGGGAAGCATGTCCCTTGATGTTGATTTTACTGAATCTTAACAATGAACAATGAAAAATTGATGCTACAGAGATTATAAACCAGAACAGCAAAAAAACTCCCATTATTTTGAGTAAAATGTTTTGGTTGAGATTCTCCCTGCAACATCTAAGTCAGATCATCCTCATTCAGAGGCAAGAAGGGAAGATCTCCACAATGTGGGCAAAGTTCCCTGGTAGGTTACAAGTTGCAAGAGTTAGTTTTACAGAAAGGGGGGAAAAATGATAACAGCTTATTTGCAGTGTTGAAATCCAAACTGGAGGTATGAAACACATCTGCAGTAATTCAGAATTAGCACTACTTCAGTCAGTAAATAACAGAATTCTGCAATCACACCAACTTAATACTTACATTGTCAGACTTAAACAGCAAACATCAGTGAAATTGGATGTATATTCTTGACATCTCTTTAGTACTCATGAGACCATGCAAATTCTAGATCAAAAATGGGATTGTGGGAATGAGAAGAGGACTGTATACCTAATGCTTCAGTGGTATTCCTCTCAATTCTTAGTAGCCTGACAAATCTCACATACCTGAGGTTCACCCACCTGCATCTGTACTTCATAGCACAGAATTAATGAATAGTCTCAAAGGTGATTGGAAAAACATTTTTTAAATTTCCCCTAAATTATATTATGTAAATTCAGTGTCAGAGTGACATCTACAATATCTATCTGTATTACTTGAAGTGGCTCCAAAATAAGAGGTCAAAACCCAGATAATTGTTTTACTAAGCAGAGATTATCAGCTTCTTTTGCAATGTTGCTACTAGTATTAGATGGAAATGTTTTATGATACCATTATCTGTAGCTCTATAAAATTACCACTGTAAGTTTGAGGTACTCACAGACTAAATCTGCTTCTGGACTCACATGCTCAAATGCTCAGAGAACAGGAGTTTGCATTTGATGTCTGTGTTTTTGAAGGATTCCCCTGCCCTTCAATGTTTCTAAAAAATGAATCTTTTCTTTGCCCAGAAAAGAGGACATGAATGAGCCATCCAAAAGCTGTGCATATAGACTTGGTCTGAGAGCCTCTGTAGAGGATGTTTAAACTCGTGTGCTTTATTTTGCAACACTCAGGAAAGGCCACTCCTGGGCAATGATTTTGTTCCACTGCTGTAACCTGATCACGTTTAGTCTGGTACCTGTGTCCTTAACAGCTTCTGGGGGCACAATAGAGGGATGCAGATGATATCCATGTCACTGCCACTCGTGTATCCTTCTCGTGCACACTTTGTCCACCAACTTTGTCAAGCTGTTAAAGAGCTCCTGCTTTGAGAACTGTTGTTCTCAGTCTGATGCTTGAGAAGATTTATTAAATAGACACCTGAGTGGCATGTGTAGGGTTGTTGGGAGTTTTTGTTTTGCTGGCTTTTTGCAATTGCTGCATTACATCTCTGAGATAGGGTCCTCATAAACTCATTGCATGGTAATCCATTTTCAACTGTCTCTCATATTGTCCCTTTTACTTGAACTGTACTTGTTTTGCTTTTCTGTGTTTTGTGAGTACTCAGTGTAAAAAAAGTCCTTGGAGTTAAAATGTTAGAAAATCCTCTTTTAAAATGCAAGCTTCTTTGAGTTGAATGTGTTTGGGTTTTGGATGTATTCAGTTGTGACATACATTTTGGCCAAAACACTCTAAGCATTTAAGCAATTTTTGAAGGTCACTCATTTTCATGGTACTCATTTACCCACTCCTACCAGAAATCCATTCTACTTTGGTTTTAGTCCACCTTTCTGAATTTCAGTTACAACCTCTCTATAATAACATAAAAATAATATGGGAGATGCCAGCTGAGATCTCTTGATGTAACCGGGGCTCATTGTCTGAGCATGGACGCCCTGCCAGGTAGAGGAGAGGAAAGAAACATTGGCACAGCAGAGAGAGTTTCATGGGTACCAACAGAGAAGACTTCATAGTTATTTTAAAGCATTAAAAACTGGAAGGTCAAGAAACCTGATTATCTTATGGGGAAAGTGTGATGGCTTTTTAACGTGGTTTTTTGTTGGTAGTTTTGCCTTATGAAGAAATGAAAATATTATCCTGGCATCCTATTCTCCTGTCCCTCTAGCATAAGAGCTGAAGAAAAAGTGTTTGCTGCTAAAAGAGTATTCAACAGTTAAGATGAAAATATTCAAACTATTAAGATGTCTCTTGATCTTGCATCAAGATATCAAGCAGAGTAAAACTTTGCAGTACAATTCACTTCTAATTGCCTATTTACAAGGATACATTTACCTTATGAGTGTGGGAAGGTTCTTCATATTTTCATGGGACTTTCTATGAAACAGCTGAATAAAATGCTCTGCCACTGCTTCAGCCTGCTTCTCATTAAATACATTGATATTCTGTGGGGGATTGTTGAGTGACAAGCATTGCAAATGTGCTTGAAGTTTTCCTTAATGACTAAGCTTTCTTGCCTAATATAAAAATGAGCGGCTGCGCAGGAGTGAGCAATGTTGTCAAACCTGTCATCAAGTTCTCAGAGCTGGTTTGAGTGCTTGTAACATTCTTCCTTTAATTGACTTGGAAATTGGCAAAGGTTGCTTATAAAAGAGGAAAAGCAATTTTTAAAGAGGATGGGGAATTTTAGCTTTATAGTTAACTGCAGAGGCCTCAATAATTAGCTGTGGTTACGTGGCCTGCTTTCGTCAGCTTGAGTATTTGTCTTTTGTTTTGAGTAGGATGAAATAACTTATTGAAGACTCTGCAGCCCTTTGACAGTGTTTGGTAGATGGAACAAAAAAAAAAATCATCTTTTCATTTTTTGGGTGGGTATCAGTTGCCATTCCCTGAATGTCATTGGTTTTCCTATCATCAACAAAAGAAAAGAAAAACCCTGCCCTTACTGCTAAAGAGGTCTAAAATGAAAGTTTTCAGTGTTTTGAGAAATGACAAATCATGGTAACAGTTGGGTGACAACAGGTTGAAAATGACAAATAATTCAGAAACTGTGGTTACAGCTTCCTCTGCTGCAGAGGTGGTAGTTAAAAAGCTGAGCAGTGCACAGCTTGGTAAGGGCTGCTTTTAATGCCCTCATAATCATCCATAGCAACCTCCTGTAAAGCTTTGGGAGCATGGCAAGGTGGGGATCTGAGAAGAATCCATGGTGAACTCTCCTCTATCTGATCTTTACATTTCCAGCCTCAGCCTAATCCCCTGTGTCTGTGAGAGCTAAAGGTAGGGCAGTAGTTGTGTCCTGTGGTGACAGATCTCTGCTGCATTTGTCACCAGTGTCGAGACCAACACTCGGTACTGCCTTTCGCTTGTACCCTTGTGTGATCAGAATGGCACATAATTCCTCCTCTGAGCTGTGTTTTTCTGATTCATCATCTCAACAGCATTAACTTGAAAGAATAATTTGAGAAACTGTTGGATTTGTACAACTGCAGTTCCAAGGACAGATGAGGAGGCAATGCTATTGAAATGACAGATATCTCTTGCACCTTCTGCTAAAGAAATTGCAATAAAAGACCAAGAGTTTCCTTTAACTTTTGATTTATTTATTTTTATTTTTTTTAGGAAGTAGCATGTTACATTTTTCAGTCTTGTGCGCTTCTGCCATGCATTTGACTCCACTTGAACATCAGGAGCTGAATCAGGGGCCAAAGAATTGCCCCTGGGAAAGCAGTAATGATTTATGGTATAGAGGGCTGAATTGAGTTGTCTTTTGTCTTTGAAAAAATGATCAAATGATTGAAATGGTGTCAGTACTTTGTGTAGGTGTTTGTAATGCTTCATCCTGTGTTAAACCAAGCATAGGATTCTCAGGGTGATCCCTTCACCAGCTTGGCTGAATCCAAGGACAATTTAAGTTGGTCAGAACATGAGGGTGAAACCTGCACTGTAATTTTGACAGGTGACAGTCTGTAAAATGGCGATTTCCATCCCTCTTGAAAAGCTTGGATGCAGCTGTGACAATTACCTGGGTGTTTTCCCACGTGGAGAGATGTTACCCAGCAAATGGCTCTGGAAGTAGTGTCAAGGCTTTATCCCACGGACGCTGGAGCCGATGGGAAAATTGCAGAGCATGTCAAACATTTGATGTGTGCACAGCAATGCTGCCACTCAGCCAGGCCATGTGGAGCCTGATGGAGGGAACTTTAACTGTCCCGTGCCTTTGTGCTGATTGCAGCCAGGGCTGTGGGGAGCGTTTTCAGACGTGTTTGTCTGGCTCCTGGGGCTGTCCGTGTGCGACGTGTGAGAGCAGCTGTCCAAGTGGTGTTGGCAAAAAGTCGTGTGATTAATACATAACCTGTGTGATGGCTTTAAAATAGCACCTGCAGTGCAGTGTGCTCCCAGGGATCCGGTAGTTGCTGTGAAGGTTTTGCTTGAACCTTGTATCCATTTCAATACACATATTTATAAGTTGACTTTTCCATGAAGAGAGCTTTCTGCCAGTGTAAGCTATCTTTTTATTCTTTTTTCTTTTTCATTTTTATCTTTGGTTAAATTTGATGTCTGCTTTTTTAGTGTAAATCATGCTGCTCTCTGCGGTGGAAAATTAGTATTTTGGTTTGGGTTTGTGTTAGTTGTATTGCTGAGGTCATGTTGGTAGATTTGAAATTAAAGATCTGATTTATTTGATGAATTAATACAATTTAAAATAATTGTCCGAGTGACGGTTCTCCACAAAAACCTGGTTTCTATCCAACCACCAATACTATATGCTTGCTATTCTTGGACTGTACTGGGATTTAGATTTTTGAAGTATTTGCTACCAGGCTATTTGATTAACGATTTGTGCAGAGCACTCCAATGAGGAATTGTAATTTTGAAGTTAAGATCCAGAGCTAATTTATTCCCATCCCTAGAATACTCCTAAGTGAGACAATTCCTATATCAAATGGGATGGTTGGTAGTGGCTTGGGAACAAGGGTTACTTTAAACAAAAAGTTTCACACTCATTTTACCCCTCACTTCGGTGATAGTACTTTTACTGTTAGTGAAATTTGATATTGTATAACGTTAAAAATCAAATTGCAGAGTGGTGAAACTTCACTTCGGAAGCTTTCTACCCTGATTCAACATGATAATTATGTAATTTGTAGCCTGTGAATAATCCATGGCATTGGATTTACCTTAAGTCTGATTGTGTTTGCATAGTCTGCTAAATCATCACTTGACATCCATTTCCAACTCAGAACAGGGATCATCTTGCTTTGCTCAGTGATTTCCTGATTCTATTCAAACCCCCGTGTGCTGGTAGCACAGGTGATTAGTGTATGCCATGGGTTGGGCAGATAAAGCCACTTGGTGACTTGGCTAACCTGAAATGTGGCATTTTATGTCTCCACGTCTCTCTATAGCATGTGGATCAATTACTGGGGTAACTTAGACATGGTGGGTGTTATTTGTGTTTATCATAGAAATCCAGAGGCAAGGAAAGCTCGTGTGCAATTTATTAATGGTAGAACTGAACAGCTACATAGAACTGAACAGTTACTCTTTTTAAAAATAGTATTAAATATCTCATCAAAATGTGGCCCTTAATTGAAAATCCACATGGAATGAGATTTCTGTCTCTGGATCTTTAGTAAGGGCAGCTCTCCTTTTTACCTACTGCAGTGTGAACTCTGCAAGCTGCAAACTGGTTGCTGATTTAACTCAGTCATTTTCTTCTCAAACTCCTATCTCACTTTTTGCTTCTCTGGGATGTAGAGAGGGGAGAATTCTTTGCAAGTAGCTCTGGGAAGCAGTCTGAGAGGTTTGAAACAGTTGTTTAGTGTCTAATGGAATACCTAGCAAGATGTGAATGCTTGGCACCTTGCTTGTATTCTGCCTACCTCTTTTAGCTTCTGTATCTTCAGGTAAATTCATGTTAAGGGCCTTCTCCAGTGATACAATGAGCAATATTTTCTCTTGCTGCTGATATGGCATAAACAAGACAGTCCCTAAAAGCTTTACTTCTAAACACTGTTATGTAAAACGCATAAAAAATTTGTAAGAGCTGAGGTCAGAATGCCTTGTTTTGGATTATTGTCGCTGAGTTTTAATGACAGGCAGAAGGGAAATGTTGGCTTCTGCTTCCCTCTAAGATGTTTCAAACCCAAATGGCTAAAAAGTATTTTTATCTTCAGAAATGAACTATTTTTTGTGTCAAATACTGTGTAACCTGCATTACTTATTGGTCTTTATTTTCATATGCCACAATAAAACATTATTTAAGGAGAATAATTTTTATGCTGGTAGTTGACTGAAAATAGCTGAGAGCGATATTTGACATCCTAAGACTCAGGATGAAATGCTTTGATCATCATTAAAAACTCTGAGGAAAAGCCCAGAGAAATTGATGCTGGAAATATCAAGTATCTTTTTTACAGGTGGGAAGGGTGATGAAAAGTGAAAGGCTGTTTAGCTTTTTATTCTCTTTTGGTGCAGGCTTGGCATAGTGTATTTAAAATGAATGTTGGATCCTGTGACCATAAAGCCTACAGAATTTTCCTTCTGAGGTGGGGGATGATGCACACCCAAGTGCTGCAGAGCGCTTGTTGGGCCGAGGAGCTGTGCTTCTGCCTGGGATGCTGTGCTGCTGTGTGCGGGGAGAGGCGGGAGGGCTGCAGCTGCCGGTGGTGGAGGGCGTGTCCTGCAGAGAGGGCCAGAGTGAGCTCCTGTTGGTGGCTGGTTGACCCAGGGTGCTGCCATGGCTCCAGTGCTCGCAGCTACCGCTGCGTGTGCCGCATGTTCCCTGGGAAATACAGGTCTTGTACCGCCTCTTCACCTTTCCCAGTGTCTGTGCATGTTCCTGAGAGGGATTATCTCTGTCTGATAAGCTCCTTAGCTGCTCTGCACAGGCCTTCTCTTCCCTCAAGATATTTATAGGTAAGGCATTAGCAACACAGACCTTCTTACAGGGCTGAGGTGGACTTCTGTTTGCTAAGGAAATTCAGCTATTGGGTCTTTACATTTTGGAAGGTGTTCATTTAGAATTCCATTCATAAGGAATATTTTTTTCTTGTAAACAGTGGCCCTCAGGGCTTTTTTCACCCCTCTTCCTACATTTCCAGAGTCTACGTGGTTCAGAGGTGGCTTGTGAACATGCAGCAGAAGAAAAGAGCAAACAGAGGAGGCGAAGTTGGAAAGAGAGTGTGTTTTTTTTTCACTTACATGTTGGAAAGCTGTGAAGCCATAATAGCTGTTTCCCTTTCCTTATGATACTTTGCCGTGACACTATGGAATCAACCTTCAAGAGAAAGAAAATGGCCTTGTGCTGCACAGAATTACTCACAGGAACCCATTCATTCTAGGAGGCAGACTGTAACGTGGAAAGGATGTTTTTCTACTATAATTACCTCACATATGTTTATAATATCATCTCTTCACAAGAAACTCTGAAAAGATGACTGTGCCCTCAAATCAAGTTAGGCTTTTCAAATGGTCAGTACACATGGAAAAGATAACAAGGACCTCTGAAAAGGCTGTCAAACTAAAAAGCAGAAACTATCACTTTTCATGGAAAAGTCTCTCTCGTGTAGCTTACAGTCATTTCCACTTGAAATATTCGGGCGACTTTTCGTTCCACACTTAAGTGTGCCTGTAAGCTATTGTTAGTTACTGCGCACTTGTATAAATCTATGGAAAATATTCTTCTGTTGTTATTTCTGTGCTTAAACTCTTACAGAACTTGCTAAGCCCTTAATATTAGGCTGTTTTAAATAAGTGTTTCCTAACTGCTCCTATCTTTTGGCAAAACTAGGAAACACATCTTGTATTTTTGCCCAAAGCAAAAACATTATTGCTGCTGAAATTGGTTTAAAAGCAATAATGTAAGAAAGGCTTCAGTGTTGCCTGGGAAATAATTTCATGGGCTTTTACACTTTACAGTATGCAGATTGATTATGAAGCTTTTGACTGTCCAAGAGGCAGCCTTCATCTCAGTTACTTCTCTTAGAATGACAGAACATCACTGGGAAATAGCATAATTTCTAAGAACAACTCGCGAGTTTGGAGAAAAATTCTGTGTGGTTTATACTTGTAAATGAATATCTGTGGACAAGTACCTTGCTAACTTCGTAAATTTTGAATGGTTCAGATAGAAAAGCTAATTTGGGGATAGTTAGGTTAAATAGAATCTTTTTCTGAACAAGTCAAGGTGTGAAGGGATTTGAAAAGGTTTGAAAATTTCAAAAGCGCTATGAAATGTGTTGAGCAAGCTCTTCCATTGTGGAAGGGGAAGAAAGGGGTTCCTCTTTGCTGGAGGGGAAAAAATCAACCCCAAATTGCAACCCAAAAATTAAGAGATCATCTAAAGAAGTCAAGACACTTAGATGTCATTTGCCCGCATTGTGAATCAAAACCTTTGTGGAGTGCTCACAGAGGAAGGTCAATGGGAAGCCCCGTGGCTCTCATGTACCATGGAGGAACTGAAGATACTTCTGAGGATGAACACTGTTTTTTGTCCAGACAGAATGAGGTCTTGACCCCTTTTTAACGTGCTGCTCTATTTTTGGATTAATATTCTTCTGGATATTAAAGAAAAAAATTTACTTAGCCTGAAGAAACTGAATACTATTTCTGCCAAGGCTGTCCTTCATTTCAAGCCAGTGATTACCTTCCCTCCCTTCTCCTTGGACAGGTTATGTTTATAGGTCATAAAGAAGCACCAGCCAAATATAAAACAAACTTACTAAGCAGAGCAGAGGAGTAATACATTATTCAGTATTTATATTGAAAGGAATGTAAATACTTTTAAATTTTCAGTGTAAGTATTTAACTGTGTGATTCTGATATCCAGTTATGGAACATTGCCAGTATATTCACTATAGCTGAATGATTGATCTGGCTTTATAGACTTCACCTTTTTTACAGATTTTCTTCCAGAAATTTTATTTTTTTTTAAATTTGAATGAATTAAATTTACATTTCTGAGGTGGTTTTATCCTACTGCTACCACGTGTGTTCAGTGCTAGCAATTGTTCAACAGCTAGCAATCAGATTGGTGGGAACACATGGTTATTATAAAATAAGTGACTAACAAAAATCTTTCCAGCTTAGAGGTGAGTTGGGATTTGTTGGGGTTTTTTTCCTTTTTATGTGTATGTGCATGATATGCTTTTCTACAAATCTGCTTTAGCAAGTCTTCTGGCCTTAATGAGAATGCTTCTCAGCATGTTCCCTTGACTGGCTGCTTACTGATGTGCTAATCTCTGTAGTCATCTGGAGAGCCAAAGAATTTTAACAGGGAGAGAATGTGAATTAGACATAGCTTTGCTGATCAAAGGTTAACTTGCTCTTTAGGACACCTTGGGTTGGCAGCTCTAGGAATGCTTTTTCACCATAGAAGTCCTTCATGTTTCAAGTTGGTCGGAATCCTTGGGTGACATCCAAGATCCAATCCAATACTTTCGTTTCTTAAGTTGACTTCAGTTGAGTCCAGATTTGAAGTATTTGCTTTTGATATTATTTTTCTCCTCTCTCATATCCCTCCCTTGCTCCCTCCCTTCACTCTTCATCACCCATTTGGAGAGAGGATAATGCCTGCCAACTTTAATGGGCTATCAGAAGGATTTGTAAAGCCCATGGAGTATGATTTCCAAAAACTGGTGTAGCTGATAAAACATTTGTACAAAGAACTGTCAGGGAGCTTTTGGGCTGCCAGGTTCAAAGTTAGACTTGTCCAGTGCACTGAAAGCCAATTGTGGCCATTCTGTGATGATCCTTTGGAGCCCTTGGGTGTGCTGAAGCCTCAGTTCACAAATAACCAGGTACTACATGGAAATTTTTACACTATATGGATGTGTAGTGGTTAATTGCCATCAGATTACAGATCTTATTTTTAGCTGATAGAATTCATATTTTTATTTCGTATTTTAGGAATCATTAGAAAAGAGATAACGGAGTAAAATTTCATTGTTATTGATCAGTGGACAATTTTGTTCAGTCTGGAATCACTTCTTCATCCCATTAAACCTTTTCACCTGTCTAATTTGATCTATTAGCAGGAATGTTGATGCATGACACTTAACTGCAGATATGTTAAATTGGGATAGGAGTGGGCAATTAAAAATATATCTTGGAACGGAATTGTAATCTATACAGTATCCAGCCCACTAAGCAAACTGCCAAACTGTAGCTTGGAATTCTTGCTGGGAGAAATTGGAAATTAAGGTTCTTGAGGTAGTTCAGTAGTGATGAAAATAAAAGTGGGGCTAGGGGGGTAGAACGTGGGGTTTACAAAAGATGAGCTTGTTTCAGTTATGCATGTTTATTGCAGTAATTTATAAGTGAAGGACTGAATTTAAAATCTGCTGTGAGAGGTGGTTGATATCTCACATTATTACCCTCTAAACGAATACTTCAAGGGGGAAGAAGAATTATTTTTAATTTTATGCTTGAACCATGAAACAATGAATTCACATCACTGAGGTACTGTACCTGGCTTGTAGCTTGGGTGTCCTTCTGCACGCTGAGCTCTGTAGCTCACTCAGGGTTTTTCAAGGCTTTGGATAACTCCCTGATCCTTCTGGGTTCCTTCCAACTCAAGATATTCTATGAATTCATTGTAGTCTTGTATGAAAGTCAAGAGAAAATGTGACGATGAGCTCTGTGGACTGCTGTGTGTTTACCTATAGGCTGGTGCCATAGGTTCCTGTTAAAGCAAACAAAGCCCAGTTCCTGCTTTGCTGCCGTGAGCTCTCCTGCTGTTATAAATAGAGACGGGGGCTGGGAGGGGATTTCTCCGGTGTGTGCTCTGCCCTGGTGTTGGCACAGCACAGCGTGGGCAATTCACATGGGCTCCTGGTGCTTCCCTTTGCATCTGCCGAGGGATTCCTGCAGCAGAAGAGCTTAGATTGCTCTGGGGAACCATGTTTCTTCTCCACTGAAAAACCTGGAGTACAAATGCTGAGGAAAATCTCTTCACACTGTAGAGTTTTCTTGTTTTCTTTGTTTTTGTTTTCCCTGTGTGAGTTATCAGGGCTCTCTTCGGTAGAGGCAACAAAGCCTGATATGCCGAGCTTAAAACTGAGGGTTTGATCCATTAATGTTGCATTCTGCTTAGTTAAAATGAACAGTTAATTGATGGTAGAAACCTGATAAACTTTCAGTTGCTTAACAACGTCAAAGCAAACAATACTACCATGTGTTTTCTCTGAGCTTGTTTGTATTTAAAATAGCTGTGAACATGTCAAGTGGGGACATGAATAAAGTGCTGTCCAGATAAATTACTTGCAGAATCAAATTGATGTGAATTTTAAGTACTCATTTGTTTCATTTGATGATGTTGCGTTGTGCAGAGCTATTAAATCGGGGGTTTTGCAGCTGTTTCACTTACACTGGGATCTGAAGGGCAGCTTGTGTTGTTTTGTGGTAGTCTCCTGTTTATGTGCAGTAAACATCCAGATCCAATCTTAAAACGCTGGCACAGTGCCCAAGGTGCCCAAACTTGTCTGCTTTTGGGAGTCTCCTGATAGGTTGAGAATGGTGAAGAAAACAAAACAAATGTTTAACAATGTCTCATTACTTACCTTCTTTACAGTCAATTTGCATTGTGTAATCAAACCACGGATCATTTGGCTTCATCAATTAGGAGTATTAATGCTGTAAATAAGGCAAATAATGACTGGTGCAGTGGGTTTAGTGGGTTACAGACAATGGTTTTGCATGAGGGTTGCCAAATTAACCAGAACCTTGACATTACATTATTTAAATAAAGGAAAACATGTCATCATAAAAATTTAAGTGTAGAGCCTGCATGGCTGAAAACTTACACAAGAAATCAAATTTTGGTACTGGAGTTGATTCCCTCACTTATCTCTGAGCTGCTGCATGCACAGGTAATGCAGTTTCTGTATTGCAGCTCGATGCTGGCAGGACCGAGCTGCTTGTACCCAGTTGTGCACAGGAATAAGCTGCAGGCGTGTTTTGACATGCAGGCTGCTCCTTAGTGTCCAGTTGCTCTTTTCACTTCCAATAACACCAGTTAGCCTGGTGGAGAAAAATTACAAACTTCCACAACAATAGCCCTAAAAATTCCTGAAGTTATTATCTCCTAAAATAGTTGAGGAAATTGTCATTGTCTTGGAAGACTTAAGTGTTTCAACTCTGCTGTTTAGGTGGAGTAAATGAGCCTGGAGAATCAAATATTGACAAAGAGTATTTAAAACCTTGTTTCTAGTGGTGTGTGCACACAAGAGTATTTAAGTGAGCAAAGATGGGTTAGTTCTGTGGAACTTGGACCCGTTGTATGTGGGAGTTCAGAACTGCACAGGAATGTTCAAGTGAGCTGAGCAGACTTGAACAGCAGGAGAACTTCAGCTTGAGACCAATTTATTCTTGGATTCATTACTCTGGACAGAGAAAAAAATAGGCAATTACTCAATTCACCAAGTTATGTAGCATTTCTTTCCTTTTGGATCAAGGATTCCTTACCTGAAAGCAGATCAGAATATTATTCTGCTACTTGCCAAAATAGATTAAATAACAAATAATGGTTTCTAATTCTCCCATTAGTTGACGTTAGTGATTGCAATGATTAACTTGTCAAGTAGCCAGAAAGTATCCTTAGATAATTAAGAGTTATGCGAAGAGGATCAGCAGTGTTATTTTTTTTCCTGTAGGAGCTGAAGAGGCCTTCCCAAAGGGAAGGCACCTTTTGGGCTCTTTGCAGTTAATACAGGTAGCAGCTCCACACTTGTCTTCTGTTCAGCATCCCTTATGCAGACGTTGCTGCTGGATGTCAAACAAGGCTTCCTGGACATTTTCTTAAGGAATAAAATGAATCAGTCAGATCATGGCTGCTTCAGGCCAAGGATTGAACTGTGCAGCCAGAACAGCAGATCTTTTATGCAGTGAGAAATGAGAGCTTTTTATGACTCTCTGTGGCTTTTGTGTGGAAAATGTCAGCGTGTTGGACGCTGCTTGGCCTAGCTCTGGTCAAAATTCCATTCCTGCATACTGCTTTCCATGGGCCTGCTCTGCAGGGGGTGTCGGTGCCAGCATTGCACAGCACTTGGATCTATCACAGTTTTGTTAGCAGAGAAGTTCATTTTTAATCTGTAGTTGCTTCTCTTTGCAGCTCCTGGGAATGGCTCTCCCTCATCCCTGTTTAGCGGTTCAGTTTTGAGTTTTTTAGAGATAACATTGGATGGCATCAAAGAAAACACTCTCATCTTCTGTACCAGTTCTTCCAGGTATAAATAGCAGAATTGCTGCTGATAATTTATAGCTGATGGCTGTGCCAGTTTACTGTTTAATCTCTTTCTCACACTTCTGATAGATAACTTGTGTCACACTGCCTCTTTTAAGGGAGCTTTTTAACAGATGCTATGAATTAACAATATTTAGTGGTGGAATTACTGATGCTTCAAGATGTATCATTCCTGAGGTAATCCAGAACAGTTATTTTTCCCTCTCTTGCCTAACTGAAATTAATGAATTACTGTAAGAGATGGTGTTACTTCAGTGAAATGACAGCATGCAAGGTGTGCTCAGCAGTTCACCCACTGAATAGTCTTGTTTCATATTTCAGCTTGAGACCTTCAGGTCACACCTGGTCGTAAATTTGCTGATGGTGTTAATTTTTTAATTTTTTTTTGTTTGCAAAAACGCTTTGGAGTTGAAAGTGTGACACAGGAAGTTTCTGCTTTATGCTGATATTTTATTTTGCAAGGCAGCTGACAGCTGAGGTGTTCTGCACACCTGAAAGATGTGATGCTGCTGACAGCTGTCTCTGTCAGGTTAGGTGTTCTGGCATTTGGTGCAGTGGTATTAGGAGTGGCTTGTGGAGGATCAGAAGAATGGATCCCTTCCTCCTCCTTGCTGGCAAAAAGCTGGGATTGGTTGTAAATGCTGCAAATGACCTTCTCTTCCTTAGGATGAGATATGGGATGAGAGGCAGAGGAGCTGTGCAAAGGCAATGATACCTAGAAGAGCAACATGAGTAAAAATCTTTGAGAAACTACTGGTATGATAACTCAGAAGTATGGCAGCACCCTTGGAGAGGGTGGTATTTGAAGAATGAATATACTTAAGAATTTAGCTGGTTTTGATACCACAGCCTTACAAATTTAATTTACTGTACATTTACTGAAAGGAATCAGGCACCTAATATTAAAGTAATTAAACATCCTGATAGGGGAATGCTGTCAGGCATTTGGATTAGTCTATAAATAATTGTTGGATTTGATTGCTTAGAGCTGATCATTAATCTCTTAGGAGAACTGTGGGTCTTTTTCTGTCAACTGTCTTCTGACATAATATGACACCAGCCATATTAAACTAGGAATGTATTTAGTCATTAGCTTTTGTTTTATTAGAAACAATGTTTTCAGATCAATTAGAGTCTGAAGGATAAGAGGTTTTCATTTAAGGCCTAACTTCTCAATGTCTTCCTATCTACCTCTCTCCTCATATTGAAACATGTTCCTGAATATCCATATTGGTGCTTTTTCCACATGATTAAACTCAGTTTTGCAGAATTCTCAGTAACAGAAGTGAGAGTCTGTGGGAGTCTCTACACCTTTGGCTAATATCTGGAAGCCACTGTTGATGTGATGGAGCCCCAAGATAGTTTCTCTCTGTACTTTAACATGGCTTCAGGAATTTCTAAAATCTGTCTGGTTTTGTAAGTGTTACATAGCAGGAAACAGGAGATGTTCAGGAGAGCAGGAAAACCTCTTCCTTTATTTAGCCGTGCAGGACCAGTGGAGCTGCTGGAAACTATGGCCTTGCAACAGAGCTACTGCTCTTGCTTCTTGGAGCTGGGGGTGGAAGCTGGTCTTTGTGCAGGTTTTCAGCCAGCCGTGCTTGGCCTTACAAGTCTGGGCACTCTTTCACCTTTCTCTGCTTTTTTATCTCTCTTCTGCTTGCCCATGTTTGTAGAGTAAGGCGCCTCCAGGAGAGGGACCACACATCCTCCCCATCTGTGTCAGTGGGGCTGGGTCAGAGGTGCCATGTGGGTCCTGGGGCAGTGCAGGAAGTTTACCCTGCACGTGTGGAGCGCAGTTCTCAGGAAGGGAAGGGTGGCTGGCTCCAGCAGCTGTGAGACACACAAGTGCAGTGAGGCACAGCCATGTGACGTGCCTGGTTTCCTGGTAATGTTTGATCAGCACTCGTGACCACACTTGGGATGTGGAGCCAGCCAGCCATGCACTGCTTTGTCTGGGAAGTGCTGCAGGTCCCTGTGCTGGCTTAATGTGGCCAGCTGGGTGAGAAGCATTATTTGGTGATTGCAGACAGCTAGGAGTGGGTCTTTTTCAAGTGGAGTATTCAGACTGGGAATTGAAAGAGGTTATATTTAAAATGACATCTGTGTGGAGCTGGTCTCACCTTTCAGTGTTTAAAACACGAAAGAATAACGTTCTTAGTGGTTCACCACTGAGATTGCTCCAGGGGAAATTTGGGATTCATAACTCACTCTGAGCACGTCTGAAATTGGTGAGGGTAATTTGATTAATATTAGTCAGATTTGGCATGTTAATCAAGGATGCTATTTCAAGGGGCAGTAATGCCTCTCTGATGCTTTTCACTCCTGCTTTTACTGCAAGGAGCTACGGTCAGAATTTCTACCCTGTGATTTCTTATATGCATCAGCACTGGCCTGATTCCTTGCATTGTAAGGAGGTAGGTGCACAGAGAGTGTTCTTGGCAGACAGAAGTAAAAAGAAAGACCCAACTTTGTTCGCTGAAGCTTTGTTGTTGGTAATAATGCAATTTGAATTTTGAGTTCTAGGACAAGATCGCTTTTCGGAAAATTGTTAATTTTGTAATAAAGTCAGTGTGGATATAAGGGTACGCAAGTTATTTTGTCCCATTTAAAAAAAAAACAAAACTCTTCTAGAAACAGGATCAAAATAATAAGATGTGCATCATCAACGTTAGTGTGCTGCCAATAGAATGCTACCATGGTTATACTCAACACAGATAAGTACTGGCTTGAATGCCTCGTTTCTGGCATTAAATGTTGAATTTCTTTCAGAAGTAGTGAGTGCTAAGTTTCGAAGATGACTTGCACAGTATCTAAATAGCCTAACATACTGTGTTCTAGAGTAAAATGGTCAGCTCAAGAGAGTATGATTGTTATTTTTGAAAGGAGATTGCAGTATCATGGGTGCTTTGCCTCCCTTGCCGTGGCTGGCACCGGTCTCTGCCTGGCCACTCAAAGGCAGCAGTGTTTCCAACTCAGCAAGGACTGACTGTCCACCTCCCTTGATTCTTTTTTAGTGCCATTTGCTTGATTCTTCAAGCTGCAAGCTGTGAGTCCTTATAAGGCCCACTGAAGTATTTCGGTGATTCTATTTCAGCGTTCTAGTGTATTAAAATGTCCCTGTGGGTATATACTGCAAACACAGGCCTCATTATCACATTTTTGTTTTGCTTTTTGACAAAGTGATTACACATTTAAGAGGTTTGTTACTCACTCCAAGCTGCTAATTTTCATAATCTATTGAAGATACCGAGTTGATAAAAATAAACATGTCTCTTAAATCTAAAACGGGTTGCCAAAACTGCACATAGTGGGTGGCAGCTTCTTAAAACACTTCTTCCTTACACCTGAAGCCATAAAATAGCACTTTGCAAGGGCTCAGCTTCGGAATTCAGGCTTGTAAATCTTTTATTTTGTAGCAGAATTGACACATTTCTGAGTACTGCAATCAGATACTTTGAGTAAGGGAACTCCAGTGTTAAGAGTGGTGTGTTCTTATTTAAAATACATTCTAAAAGTTACTGTTTAGGGAAAAGCATTTATTTTATTGTAGAACAATGAAAAGGTAGGAAAAAAATGACACAGTACTACCAAAACTGCATTTATATCAGCGTTGCTAAAAATGCAATATGAATTAATGTATTTTTTAAAGAATCACTTAATGCAGCCTTCATAGTTTGTGTCATTGAGATGTTTTATCTTTGTAACTGTTCCTTATATTCAGAGTTTTTGCTTTTATAAGTCAGTTTCCCTGAGAGTAAAGTCTTGCTTGTTTAAATTCCTAATGGCCAGACCTTTCTTCACATAGGATTGTGTGTTATTATGTGTGTTTATTATGCTGTGAATTTACAGGTACGTCATGTTATTACTGAAGCCTGGCTCCTGATGGGAGTTCAGCACCTTTAGCTGGGACAGGAAGAAACCAAATTTTACTGAAGCTGGAAAACTTGCTGTACCAGATGGTTGAAAGATTTATGTTATTCTTTATTCCAGCTAACTGGATTTGTGGCATTTGCTATCAGTAAACTCTTAAGTTGTGGAGTGGCTTTAGTAGCAAGTTGTCAGATTGGTGCTACATCCTGGAGAATGTCTCACTGCAGGGACTTGGTGTATTTCAGCTGACATGGTGAAAAACCAGTTTCTGTGGGTGCAGAGTCTGCAATGGCTGGAAATCCCTGCTTTTTACAGCTGCTCCAGCCTGACGTGGACAGATGAAGTGGAAGCTGTTCAGTGGTCGCTGCCTCAGCAGTACAGTCAAGTACTTTTTAGATCTGTTGATGTTCTCTGTGCTCTTTAACACATCTGTGGTTTGCTTTTACCTTCTTTGCTTCTGACGTTCAAGTTGGCGCTTCACCCTTGCTCAGTCATTTCATGTTTGCAAATTCCACATCTCCTGCTACTTCATACCTGTATCCATGGGATGCACTAAAGCACACTTAAACAGGAGAGTACTTTCAATGGTAACTTTTCTTTTAATTTTTTTTAAACTTGTATGTAGGATTGTTTGCATATTTAGAGCAGGAATTTCTAAATACACAAATGTGAGCGTTGAGACCCAAAGCCTGTAGCTGGGAAAGGGAATTTCTACGAATGGGATATATAATTGTAAATCCGTTACAGCTTGAGAATTAAGAGGAAAATGCAAATCTTGCATCTAGCTTTCCTTTTTGCTATCTGGCTCACTGCTGACAATATGTTAATATTTCTACATTTTATCTTGAGAACCTGACATCTGATGTCCTTTGGACAGACGTTTTCCTGAACTTTATTTGTAAAGAAGTTATAAATTCAGTTGATTGTGGATGCTTCCTGGTATAGGACATCAGACTTTTCACACAAGAGCAGAGAGCAAAGCAGTTGGTGCAAGTAGCTTGTGCAGCAAAGTGTTTTGTGGTGAACATAGTGGGGAGCTTTCTGATTTCACACTGAAACCCCACAGACTGAAACTTGACTTCTGTATACGTAAACCTCATTTGCTGTGAAACTGCTCTGTAAATTTTAGTGGTCTTTTCAGTAGACTTTGTACTCTTACTCTCTCAGGACTGTGATTCTCTTGACCTCAGAAATATTTCTGCTGTTGTTCCATGGCCCTTGCAAAGGTGAAGTCGTAAGGTTTTAATTGGCAGTGTCAATACCTAAATATCTTGGCATGCTGGCAGAGTTTCTCTTTCAGCTTACCCTGCAGCCATGGAGGCCAGCTTGACTGGGAACACCAGGGCTCAGGAGTGAGGGCAACTGTGCTCAAAACCTCAAAGGAGATACAGCAGTGGCCAATGACTTAGAATTCAATTAAAAGCGTAATTTGGGCTTAAAAAATGATGAGAAATGTCTGTGTTCCAGAAGAAAGATTTCTTAGTAATAGAAGAGTTAATTTCCCGCCCCTGCATTTTTAAACATCTAAAGAATAGCCTTTACAGTCTAGTAAAATTGGGGTTTAAAGGTGGAGGTTTTTTTTCTTGTACTTTTGTACTTTGATTACAATATTAGTAAAAGTATTACTAATATTTAGTAATTTAGTAATAATTGGTTTTGGTTTTTTATTCTTAGTAGAAATGTTAGCTTTATTTTTTGTGTGTTTCTGATGATGATGGGAATTTTTTTCAAAGTCCAAGACAATAATAGTAAGAGATTTCTTCTATTTTCAGAATTTCTTAGTGATTAGTGCATGCTTAAGAAGCTTCAGGGGTAACTTCCTTCTAGCAGCAACTTGCCAAAGGCTTTGGTTATAATTTGAACCACAAGGCTGCATCAAGAGACAAACCCAAGAGATGTTTTTTGCAAGAGAAAAATGTTCATGTAGTATTTTGTCTTATTTTTGTGTTGGCTGATAGTTACACAGGTCACCAGATCTTCACTGGTATCTTTGGACTGTCTTTTAGAAAGAGAAGTAGCAATAGAGGAAATTCTCCAGAGAGTTACATTAGAAATAAAACTAATGAAGATAAATGAGCTAAACATGGCTTCAAAACATTCAATTAAAATATAAAAGGCAACAGAAGAGTTTGTACAAACCTCTTGGGAGGAAAAACTAAAGCAAGCCATGTCAAATAAATCTTTTAGGTTAACCTAAAATGTATGCCAACAGTTACTTTGTTCTTATGTGTTTTTTTTATACTGCAGCATTGCTGCTGCCACGGATTCTTAAAAAAAAAAAATCCAGCCAGGCAGCAGCTTAATTTCTGGCTGCCTGTAACTGGGGCCCTTGAGGAGAGAAGCAACAAAAAATCATCTTCAGTATCTCTTTCAGTATTAGGTGTATTTGCTACCTCTACAGCCAGTTTGTGGTGCTGAATAGTCTTTTGACTGCAGACACAGATACTGATACTGTTATGGTAAAAGCTGGATTGTGGGATGTTTGAGTGAATTTTAATTAGACGGGAAACAACTCCGGAGCCAAGTTTTTGCAGCATGAGTCACGATGTGCGTGCTATGGAGCAGTTCCATCAGTGAGAGTTCTCCCAGAGTAATGACTACAGTGCCTGGCCCTCAGCCAGGGGAGGGTGTGAGTTTCTGGCTTTGTTTACTGAGGTGACTATTATCTCTTCTCTGAGTAAGAGCTCCTCTAAATTCCTAATAGGAAAAAAATCTACCTTTTCACAAGGTTAAACTCAGGAATGAGCAGGTAACATTGAACTTTGTGACAGAGGTAATCGTGCTGCTGGTATTTCCAGTGATGACCAAGGTTTTGGTGCTCTGTGGTACCTTTGAAGGCGCTGTGTGAGGCTGTGTTCACCTTGCAGAGCAGGGCCCTTATTTGCAGTGTCACACGTGGGGGAGCTGGGTGGGTGAAGGCTGCGGGGGCCTGTTCATACATGGTGCACAGTGACCCTGCACACAGTTCATCAGGAATACAGCTCATGAGTCAGGCTGGAAGAATGTGAAAATTGGGCTCTTCAGAGGCACATTTTCCATGACGCCATCACTGTTCAGCATAGTGTAAGGGAGCATGTTGTAGTCATCATGCAGAAGTTTGAGTTGCCTGAGGAGCAAAAAGAGGGCAAATTCCAGGGAAAAATCTGCGAAATTGTCTTTGTGGTAGATATCATTGCATCCTCTGTTCAGGAGGTGCAAGACTAAGTGCCAGAAACTAGTCTGGGGAATTCAAGGTATTTCTGCTAGCAGCCTGATCCTGGTGTTCCTGCCAGCAAGTGTCTGTGATGGTGGACAGCCTCTTTAAGCTAGCAGATGGCTTCCTTTCACACGTGATTACCTGCACAATCACAAACCTGCCCGGTGTGCAAAGGGGCGGAGTGGATGCCATTAATTGGGGTATCTCAGAGCAGCAAGTTCGTGGCAGATTAGTCAGGGTGCCGTTAATAACATAGCAGCTACCTAAGCAGGAACCTTGGAGTTCTTAACATGGGAAGCATTTACATCCAGTGCAATCTTGAGGTAGGGGCTTTAGGAATGTGTGTGCTTCTACGAGTTCCTGGGGTGGCATGAATGGTAATCCTCCTTTGAAATGGGTGCTGGAGAGCTTGGTTTAACACCAGTCCAGACTGTGGAACCCTCTCTGGTGAATGCCTACAACTGTTTGCTCAAGGAATGAGGACCGTGCAAATTGTTTGAAAACTTGTGCATGAACACACTGAGGCCAAATGTCCATAGCAGTTGGCAAGTGTGGGATATCCAGCATCTGGGATTCCTTCAGGCCAAGGACTGAGGCTGCAAGGCACCTCTGGAGGCTGCCTGCTCCAGTCCCCCCTGCTCAAGCAGGCTGCCCAGGAGTGTGTCCAGAAGGACAGCTTGTGTACAGCTCCAAGGATGGACATTCACAGCCTACCTCGCTGGGCAGCCAGTGCCAGTGCTCAGTCACCCTCACGAAAGAAGCTGAGAGTTGCTTCTGTGAACATTTTTTTATCAATGCTTTCTGTGTCAGTTCTTGAATGCTGTAGAGGAGAAGGTGCTGTGATCCTTTTTCTGTGCTGAACTACAAAGCCTTCCATCTCTGAGCTGTTCCATACTGGCTGTGAGCTCTTGGAATTAGCTGAAAGGACTGTGGGCAAATACAGCATATGAGTAATGAACTTCTGTTTTTTAAATTTGGGATAGCAGTGGGACTATTTCCCCAGTGCTTTGCCAGCAATTCAATTAGAAGTGGCAGTTTTAATTAAATAACACAAGTGGAGGCTTGGTTATTTCCCTCCTCCAGTTCCTTCTGGTTTAAAAGAGAAAGGTTGGGGTCTTTTCTACAATAGTTTCAGTTATTCTATATGGTAAGTAGAATGCTGAGTTGTACCAGGGAAACCACATTAAATGTGGTGGTTTAATAACAGTGGTACATAACATCCGTAATTTAAAGTATTTCCATTAAATAACTTCTCCAGTTATTCAGCAAATTCCAGAAAAACAGCGACAGTACCAGAGGCTGATATTTAGAGGGAAGAGAAATTGAAGAAAGCGTTATTTTTAAATATTTTTTTTATTTTTATTGTAACTTCTATCCAATTGAGAGGTTTTCTGCTGAGTAAATTTAAATTCTTTCCTTCGACTCTGAATTACATTTAGTTCTTGTGGTTTAGTTGTGGTTTGGGCTCCTTTTTTTTGGAGGTGGGATAAGTTGTCATGGGTGTCTGCTGTATTTTGCTGGTGCCCCATGCTGTGGTTTTTTTCAAAGCCATACTTGCTTCAGTGATTGGGGTTTGGCAATAGAACACCTCAACCATACAATCTCTAATCAGAATAATAAAATTCCTGGCTGAAAGTCACAGTGTGAGTGTTTAGAAAAAAACATGTTGCTGTAAATATGTTCTTATATATTTATTTTCTCTAAATCATCAGGCTAATCAGATTCAATGATTTCCCAATTAATATTGATTACTGTCTTGTTTTCTTTTATAACATCAGTAAAATACTGTGCAATGCTAATATCAATGATACTCCAGTATTTCCCTCTTAGACTGCAAGTATTTGTGTCTGTGCCAGGATTTGGAGTCTCTGGAATATTACAATATCTTCCGTGAGTTCTTTTTTTACAGAAACGAGGGGTAAACATTCATTATCTGGAATGGGCTATTGGCTGGATTTGTTATATCCCTGTGAGTGTATGGTTTTAAAAGATTGATCCTATCTTCAATGCTCTTTAAGTGATAGAACCTGACACCATGAGAAACCGGAATGCATCGACTGTTCTTCTACGTAGTGGGGTAATTGGGTGGTTCTTTTATTTTCCTGAGGTACAGAATGATTTGCATGCCCTGTTTGTTTTGCCAACAGAGAGATAACCCAGTTTCCTACTGATTCCCAAGAAGCTCAGTGGCTTGGGAAAAGGCCAGCAGCTTGGGCGCTAACACTACACCTGCAAATAAGGAAGTGTTAATTCCCTTAATAGTGGGAAAAAACTTAAATCCCTTAAGGCAGATTTTGTGCAACCACTGTCCATTAAGAAGGATGGCTTTCCTCTTGGGACCTCTTGCCTGCCACACTTGATATGGCTTAATCTACAGGAATTCTGTGTACTTACACTTCCTTTGTTTATGTTATATATCCTTTTGATCATCTTACTTCTGCAGACCATATTGGGTATAATATATGGCACACAGTGCAGAATCTAAGGCAAACACACATTTAAGGGAGAGAGTTTGTTTACCCAGTAAATCCCCCAAATTTGTCAAAAGCTGAAGTTTAACTACCTGTTAATGCTTGCTTGAACTTTTATTTGTGGCTGGTTATAAAAATTGTGTTTACTTTATCCTCGTCTTAATTAAAAGAAGAAAAAAAGCCTCAGACTTCCTTGCCTGGGAGCATCTTTATTTACTGTCTGTAGAACAAGTGGAATGATGCAGCTGTTGAGTCAGACAAGCTATTTAGGCATGTCTTACTGGAATAAAACAAATTAGGAATTAGGAGGTAAAACATTTGGAGGATTTAATGGAATCCTAAAATCGTTGGGGTTGGAAGGGGCCTTGAAAATCCTTTTGTTTCACCCCCTGCCACAGACACCTTCCACTGTCCCAGGTTGCTCCATGCCCCGTCCTTGAACACCTGCTGGGATGAGACAGCCACAGCTTCTCTGGGCAGCCTGTGCCAGGGCCTCTCCACCCTCACAGGGAACGATTTCATCCTTGGATCTAGTCTTACCTTTTGTTAGCTGGACGCCCTTCCCGCTTGTCATGTCACTCAAGGCTCTTGTCCCGAGTCCCTTTCCAGCTCTCCTGTGGCCCTTCAGACACAGAAAGGGGCTCCCAGGTCTCCCTGAAGCCTTCTCCTCTGCAGGCTGAACACCCAGAGCTCTCCCAGCCTGGCTCCAGAGCAGAGGTGCTCCATCCCTCTGAGTATCTCCATGGCCTCCTCAACTCACTCCAGCATGGCCCCGTCTTATCCTGGGGCTCCTAGGCCAGGACACAGCACTGCAGGCAGGATCTCCTGAGAGTGAAGGCAAAGAGTCGCCTCCCTTGAGCAGCTGGCCGCATTTCTTTGGATGTAGGATGTAGTTGGCTTTCTGGGCTGCATGTGCACATTGCCAGGTCACGTTCAACGTCCATTTGGCCTTGTTGAGCCTTCCTGAGGGTCCCACGGGCCCACCTCCCCAGCCCGCCGAGGTCCCTCCAGGTGACATCCCTTCCATCCTGCGTGTCAACCACAGCACGCAGCTCCGTGCTTGTTGGCAAATTCAATCCTATTGTCCCTCACAAAGATGTTCAAGAGCACCAATTCCAGCACTGGCCCTGAGGAATACCACTCGTCCCTGGCTTCCACTTGGACATTGACTCTCCTCTGTGATTTGTTTTCTACTGAAAACACTCCTTTTGGGGACTATCTTTTACAAGAGCATGTTTGCAAAGCTAGTATCTCTTTTTTTAATGATTGTTTTACAAACTCTCTCTTTATCTGCAAGAAAATGATTCTAAAAACCATGTCCAGGAAATCCTCTTGCAAAAGAGCATAGTCATGCAGCTTGGGGATCATAGCATCACTGTCCTGGTATCAAAGATTGCTGTAATATAAAGCTTCAGATGGCTAAATGGTATTCATGCACATGGTATTTGAGGAGGAGATTTGTTTTTACTATGAGCAAAGGCTTAGCAACTTGACAGAGCAAAAAACAATTAATACAGTGGGTTAATTATAATCCACTTTGTTTTAAAGCAAGTTAATGGACTTTTGAAGACAGTCAAGTTACAACTTAATATGGAACTCCTTTTTGAGTTTATTATTTCTATTATTTTAGCTTTTTATGGGCCATGTAGAAGTCCTGACTTTACTTATGACTTATGCTTTGTTAAAGCTGAGGTTTAGGCATTAGGATATTTTTGTTAATGCAATTGTATCTTTAGTCCTATAATACTAGTGCAGCCTACTGTTATTTTTGATGAAATGGTCCTGTAGGCATGTGCTTATGTATTCTTAGTGTTTCTTTTTGTTATGAAAAGCTTTGGCTTTGATGTGCTGCTTAAATTTCCTCTGAGTCATAATGGTAGCTGCCAAACCATTGTTTTTGTTCTATTTGGACTTGATTCTAGTTCTGCAGTTGTTTCCTCCTAGGAGGTTAAAGTCCATGAGCTTTTATTAAGATAAATGTCAGTGATTTTGAGTGGATTTGCATAAAAGAAGCCCTTAGTCTCTGGTAAGATAAGTCATGTGTAATGTTTAGTTTTAAAGTAACAGTGACTACAGGAAATTTTGGAAGTAAAAGTTGTTGACCTTTTCTAGACAATGGAATTTCCCTTTCTATTAAATATGGAACGCTTTCACGTGTAAGCTGCCAGCAAACTGAACATCCTCACTGGTCATCCTCGGTTTAAAAAAGTTTAAAGTTTCTCCCTCACAAATAATGTAACATCTTGTAGAAACGACGTCTACAAGGCAAAAGATGGTGACCATTGATAATATTTCTAAAAATAAGTGTTGCCAAAGTAAAAACCTGAAGTCAGAGTTCAAAATTTTCTCTTTGCAGCAGCTTCAAAGCCAAGTGGCTGTCACAGATCATGACTTGACACCAGTCTTATGTGTAGTAATTACTCATTTGTATTAAAATAAGCTGGTGTCATTCAGACACTCACGATTTATTTCAAATTAGCAATTTGCTGCTATGGTTTACATATTGCTGTAGCTGACAGTGTGTTTTGACTTTACAATAAGCTGCAATTTTTTTCTTTTGTTATTAGACAATGGTGTTTTATTAACATTTAGAAGGAAAGTGAATATTCCTCATGCACGTCTTGCTGCATCACTTGAGAATTTTGAGGATGCCTTCAAAATTTTAGTGTCAGATAGGAGTCTGCTCAGAGTTTGCAGTGTTAATGGATTTAACGTGTTTAAGATGGGCTCTGTAGGACTGGAGTTCAGCAAGGCAGTCAAGTATGTCAAGCCCATCCCTTTCCAGTGAAGTATTTGAGGGCAAGAAGATGCTTTAGTGTTCGTTAGACTGATGACTCAACACTGCAAGTTCCAGGTATCTCTTATAGGATTTATTTTTCTGAACTTACTTTCAATTCCTAATGTTTTTTTCCAAGTATTGTTTCCTGAAAACTGTGACTTGTCTTTACTCCTTTTATCAGCTCACTTGAAGTCAGGTATTCCTCAGTTTTAGCAGCAATGCTGGAAATGGCACAAATGCAGGAATACTCTGCACCTTCTGGTCATAGCAGGTGTCATAGAAATCAGGGATAAAGTGTCTGATACAGTGCCCTAAAGACACTTGTAGTGTCTCTGCCTCTGTAATCTGTGCTTTGTAGATGGGAATCAGGACTCTGTATCCATTTATCAATTTCTTGCACACTATGAAGGGTAAAATATGAACATCAGTCAGCTGAGAACTGTTATTGTTGGAGGCCTTTACAGCTGAGTACAAATGGGCCTTTTGTTTTCTTAATGCCGTGGGGCAGAATTTGAAGCTCTACAGGTGTGGGGCTTCTTCATTGTTTTACAAAGCATTTTGAATTAATATCTTTTGCTTGTCCTTGATATTCAGCAGCTTGGTGAAGAGAAGTGTATATGGGAACAGAGCCACAGAAATAACTGGAGGCATAGTCAGTGCCCTGATTTCTGCTCTGTTGATGCTTCTGACCAATGGCCTAATAGAAGAATTGGCTGAGCTATTGTTGTTGCATGCTCCTACCCATTATGGAGCAGCGTATCCATGGAGAAGATGCCTTTATAACAATGAACACCTGGCGCATGATTCTGCTCGGGAAGCATTAGGAGGGATGGGTCAGATGAGCACTCCAAGTGTCTGTTTATTCTAAGAATGTCCCACTTTCCAAGCTATAAATACTAGGAAGAGAGGAATAAGTAAAGACTGTTCAAATATCTCCCCAGGAGCTGGGGCCAAATGCTGGAGCACTCGTTTTGAAAAAATGCTTCTGGGAATTGAAGGACTATATTGTTTAGCATTTATTTCTTTAGGAATAGCATAGGGGTAACTGAGGTTTATCTGTGAGCACTGCTGTAGCATGAATTCAGTAATGGAAAATTCAAAGAGCTGTGTGATGGACTGTTACATGAATAAATATGGTTCTTGTATTATCTTACCAGCTGAAAATGAATGCTTGCAAACTGCTAAAGGTCTGTAAATTGCCTTTCATAAGAACCAGCTCAGGCAGGGGCTTAGTAATGCTATTGGTCCCCACTGTCATTGTTTGAACAAACAGGCAGCTAAACACCACACAGCCTCACTCCCTCCCTCCTCCCACACCCTGCAGAAGGGTTGAGGAGATGACTGGAAGAAATAAAATTAAGATTTGTGGGTTGAGTTAAAGGTAGTTCACTAAGACAGAAAAGGAAGTGAGAATAATAACTAAGAGGAGGAGGAGGATGACAAGAGAATTAAAACATACAAAACAAGTGATGCCTGATGCAACTGCTCATTGACCAATGCCCACTCAATTCCTGAGCAGCAGCCCTGAGCAGTTTAAGAAAAAGGAAAAAAAAACGCAGTCCAGAGAACTTCTCTGCCTCAGCTACCCAAAAAACTAACAAAAAGCAAAGGAGAGCTCTCTTCTGCTGTCCACACACTGCCCCCAACACAGCCAGCTTCCTCCCAAGTTTGTCATAGAACATTTAGGTTTGAAAAGGACCTCTGGAAATCCTCTAATCCAGTCCCATTAAGTAGGGTGAGTAGGCTCAGCTGGAGCAGGTTGCACAGGGTGATGTCCAGGTGAATGTTGTGTATTTCCAGAGAAGGAAACTCCACAGCCTCTCTGAGCAGACCGTTGCAGTGCTCAGTCACCCTCACAGTAAAGAAGTTTTCGCTCATATTCAGATGGAACTTCCTGTGTTCCAGTTTGTGCCCATTGCCCCTTGTCCTGTCACTATGCACCACTGGGAAAAGTCTGGCCTCATCCTCTTGACAGCCACCCTTAGAGTACTGGTCTTTATTGGCAAGATTTCCTCTCAGTCATTGCTTCTCCAGGCTAAATCGGCCCAGTTCCCTCAGCCTTTCCTCATATGAGAGGTGCTCCAGTCCCCTCATCATCTTTGTAGTCTCTGCTGGACCCTCTCCAGTCCTTCCTTGCCTGTTTTGAGCTGGGGAGCCCAGACGTGTAGCCAGTAGAGCAGATGTGGCCCAGCAGGGGAGAGCAGAGGGGGAGGATCACTGCTCATCCCGCTGGGCGCGCTCCTCCCCGTGCTCTCCGGATACCATTGGCATCCTCGGCCGCCAAGGCCCTGCTGGCTCTTGGAGCCCTTGCTGTCCACCCTGACCCACAGGTCTTTTCTGCTCTCCAGCAGGTTAGCCCCAGCCTGTGGGTGCTGTGAGAAGCTGACTTAGTGCAAACACTGCTTATAGCAGCAGCTAAAGCATCGCTGCGGGGTCAGCGTGATTCTCATCCTAAATGCACAGCTTAGCATTGTACCAGCCACTAGGAAGGAACACTAGGAACATTATCCTAGCAGAAAGCAGGACACCCACTAGTGACTTCAACTTACAGAAATGGTCAGGTCTAAGAAGTAGAACTGGACTGTTTCCAGAGCCTTAATGCTTCATCAGAGCGAGTTTAGAAACTGCATTTGATGCAGTTGGATTGTGTATAAACCACATTCCTGGACTTACAGCCAGTGTCTGTTACAGCACTGTTCCTATACACAGCATGCCCTTAAATCAAAAATATTTATGTTCCACAAGCCCTTGGATACTTCAGTGTGTTCTAGACAGTTGTCAGCAGAGTTGACATAATCAGGATGGTGAGAGGGGAAGTTTTTGCTCTGTTAACCTGAGCGTTCTGTTGTCAGAACTTCTGCAGTCACTTTCTGATTTCCATAGCAGAATGTAACCACATCAAGGTGCTCTGGGCTTTCAAAGTATGCTGAAGAGCCCTTTCCAAGTTAGTGCTCCTTGTTTTCATTTAGCTGTGTAAAGAAAAACACGGAAACACAAGTGTTGAACTGTATTGTGCAGAGTAGAAAGCAGGTTGTAGAGATCATCCTCAAAAATATAAGCAAGCCATTTGCCAAAACATGGATCACCTCATACTGGCTAATAACCTATCCAGTCAGTCCTGGGGGGAAAAATAAGATATGGACAAGGCAATGCAAGAAATATTGGGAAAATGCTTTTATATTGTTCACCGTGGACTGCAAGCTCTGGTAATAAAATAATTAAAAGCAACGACAAAAGTTGCTACACCTACTTGTTAGAAAGATTCTTTGCTTTGGAGACATTTGCATTTTAGATACCCATGTTGATAGGTGGTGAGAGGTGCACATTTCTGCCCTGGTGAAATGCTCAGTTTGGGTGGTCATGCAGGGTCAGCACTTTGGGTGAAGATTCATGGCACTTTGGTAGAAGAGATATATGCTGAAGACATTAATTATATGTTTTCATATATTAAGACATACAGTACGTAATTAAAGACATACTTTATATGACTTTAATTATAAAATGTTATGATGTAATCCAAGAAACGTGTGTAGTTTACTTATATAAGCTTTTATAAGAAAGCAAATATTGATACTACTGAAACAATGAATTATTTTATTTGCTTAATTAGTAGAAACTTAATGCAGACAGTGTGATTTTCCAAAGCAGGTGTCATAAATTATATTAGCTTTTGAGCTATTAGAACATCATCATCATTGTCATATGAATGAAGACTAGTTCAAGATTTTAAATTTATAGTCTATGAGTACCCCCAGTTTTACAGCTATATTCTGTCTGTTTCAGGTTTCACAGAATTTCATTAGTTATTGTGAAGGCTGAAATTTTCATGGTTCAGTGCATTAAATCTTTTTTCTTTTTCTTGGCTCCATGTCAGATTAAACTTACTTGTAGGTGGCTGCAAGGTTTTCTCCTTTAATAAACCATCATTATTCTCATTGCTGCTTTCCTTTTGATGGTATCAGTGGTTGACAGGCAGTGATGTTTTTCCAATCTTGGCAACGGGCTGTTGCCGTGGTAGAGGCCATTGTTCACTAATGGGGACTGGCTTTTGTAAAATAATCTAGAATTTGTAGATCATTCCTTCTTCTGCATTTGCTTTGCTGCTTTTTGAGCTTGTATTTTTCATTCAATTACAGTTTCTTAAGTAGACAATGTAGGAGACCTGTTTGTAATTGAGTCTAGGTAATTAAAAGAGAGGAAAGGAAGCAAGTATATAAATGTACTTGTGTGTTCCCTTTTTATTATCTGTGCGGCTTTCAAGCTTGGCTTCCTGTTCCTGATAATAGTTTTTCCTGTTTCATGTTTACCTGGCTGGTAAAACACAGTTTTAGCTGGTGAATTATAGCCTGTCAAAATTGAGAGGAATTAACTCTTTGATTTTAATAAGTAACCTATTATTGCATTTATTTTTTCCAGAACTTTTCCTGTGATACTGTTGTAACGTAAACATTAGATGCCAGATGCTATCCCAAATTTTCTCAGAGTTTGAGGGAGTTTGTGCTAGGTCTAGGTAGTTGCCCTGGCTGTATGGCAGGACTCTTCCTTCCCAGTGGACTCTGCAGTGGCACACCTTACCCTTCAGATGTTTGAGAGCTGAGTGCTCGAAGTATTTCGGTGTGCCCTGCCCTCTGACATTCACCTTTAGCTCCCCAGTACTTGAGCCCTGGCAGGAGGCAGGGTAACACAAATAGCTGCGGGTGGCACAGCAGTTACAGTTGCAAGTACTTGTAAGTGAATCGAGTGTAGAGAGGAAGGAAGAGAATTTCCTAAAACTCAGAGAACAAATGTACAGATTTTAGAGGAGAGTAGGTTTCTTGGATACCACACGGAGATAAATTTGCATTTGGTCCCACCCCTAAACACGTCCTGCAGACTTACTCCTCTAACAACACTGAGGAATACTGTATTTCTTTGGAAGTACCACGGTCACCTTCTGGACCTGAATGTCCACTTAAATCCCTGGCTCAGGGAATATTTCTCTTTCTGCTGCCTCACAGCACAGTGTGCAGGCTGTGAGGTACCTCCAATCACCCAGCAGGTGTGATAGCAATTACTGTGACACCAACACCTGAAGGAGTTAACTGCACAGAGCTCATTGTTCTAATTTATGTGACAGCAGAGAACATCCAGTTGGTGTCCATCAATATACTGGTTCAATTTGGAGTAAAAATCAGGGAATATATAATAATGGTGTTGATGATGATGTAGATGTTACCTTCATATATTGCAGTGTTTCCAGCAGCATCTCTAAGATGATTTTACTGTGATTTGAAAAGTATCAGGCATGCTTTTTTAATCAATAGAGTTACAATCAAAAAGTTATGTTAATCATATCTAGTGTCAGTTCAGAAGCTGTGATACAGCAGTTGATAGCAAAGAAACATCAGATGTTTATTCTTCGTATTCAAAGCTGGAGATGAAGTTTTTTATGATATCTGTGTTATTCCTGAAGAGTTGACAGAGGATGTTTTTAGCACTTCATAGAAGACTGTCGGACACCTTCCAGGTTTCTGGCTGTGCTGGCTGATCTGTAAATATAGCTGGAGGTGGTACGGAGCAGCCTTTGAAAGTAGAGCTTCCAAAGGCTGTTCTGTACTAGAGACACGGCTCCTACACTAAATGTCCAATAGCCTCCAGATTATTTCTTTACTTTTGAGGCAGTGTTCACATTTTCATCTTTGTTGTCACCCCAGCTTAGTTCAGTTTGCCTTGCAGATCATCTCCCTGCTTGCTCTGGGTAATGTGCCAAGTGTTCAGCCCACGATTAAGTTACAGCCAGAGCTGCTGGACATGAAGGTGCTGTAATTGTAGATGTCTGTGCTTATGTTTCAGCCTTGCTGCAACTGAATTCAAAAATCTTAATGGGAAACCTCTGTGTCAGAGTTTAACTTTAAAAAAAGACCTTTAAGCTTCTCTTGCAGATTTAAAATTCTTTTTAATACTTAACTTACGAATTATTTTTTTTAATAAAGATTACCGTAAAGAGGGTTACACTGACAAATATTCTCATGCAAGTGGTAGAGGCTCTGAGGCCTCAGAAAGTATGATGGGTCAGTTGACAAATAGTGACCAGCTCAAGAACTATCCCAGTTCTTAAATGCACGTGAAAATAATCTGAACTGTTAATATATGTAAAATCATTTCGGTCGTTGTTAGAGTTGACTGCAAAATTAGGAGGTACAAACTGCAGAAAAATTAAACAAGTTTGCCTTCTTGTTCTTTCCTCCAGATTTAAAAGGTGGTGTAAGAAAATTGAAGTGTTAAGTATTTTAAAGGTGATGTTTGCTTTCTCTGTTCTATTTTAAATCTGTTGCTATAGTTCTTTTAACCTACGTATCTAACTGGACACTTTACAGTAAGGATTGAACTTTTTAATTTTAACATCTGATGCTAAATTTTAGACTCTTGGGAGTTGCCATCCAAAGCAACTTTTTCTAAACTTATTAATTTCTTAATATCTTCGAGGTTCAAAGCATATTTTCTTACATTTCAAGCAATTCTATTTTCTGAAGTTAGCATTTTGGAATATTTGTGTTGTTTATTGTAGAAAACAAAGCTTGTCGCAAGCAGGAGTATTTTATCTCAGGAAACGTTGTTAGGGCTCAGTGATGTACAAGTCCAGAGCTCCAGCCTCCTACTCTACCTGAAGGTTAAAAATAATCGAGTCAATATTACAGTTTGGATGAAAATATTAGTGGATCTAAATAAATAAAAGAGGTATTTTTTGAAGATGCCATCAGATGATGATGTGATGAATTCTCTAAAGCAAATACGCTAAACTGTGTTAATCTTCATAGTAACAGCAACTGTTTTGCTTTCTTTTGATGCAGATCACCAGAAACTGGAAAGAGAAGCTAGAATCTGTCGCCTCCTGAAGCATCCTAATATCGGTAGGAACATTTCATTGCTTTGTGCAGTATTTATCAGCTCAGAAAATCTAGGGGAAATGCAAATTAACAAATACAAAGAGCAGCTCAGAAATCAAGCGCAAATATCTCCAGGCAAGGCTCTTTCTTTATAATGTGCTGCTCCTTATAAATCCTGCTATGGGATGCAATGATCTGATGGATCACCTAAAGCAGCGTGCAGTGTTCTCATCTTCGAGCCATTGCTCTGCTGTCAATGAGCTCTCTGGGCCAGGTGTTTGGGAGGTTTTGAGCAGTGTGTAGGAGGGGGTGTTTCCAGCATTGCTCATGATTTTAGAGACCTGTAGAAGAATTTCAGCTGACAGTGTCTGTTGCACAACGAGACAGATCAATGTCAATAATTGGTCCTGGTTTTTAGTGAGATGCTTATTTTATACAGTATTTTGTGTTTGAGATTCTGTCCTTCTGAGATGAAGAAAGCTCTGCTCCTTTTATTTCCAGAGTTGTGTTTTCTAACCATGGAAAGCAAGAAATAAAGTTATTTTGGAGGGTGGGGTGTGTGTGTGTCTCCTTGCTTTTGAAACAGTGTAATCACGTAAGTACCTTGATTTTAAGAGAACTGTAGCTGGGTTTTTCAGTTTTTCATACACTGAATTATATGCCAAGGGTATCTTTCACAGGAGTATTTGCTGTACCTGAGACTTCTGCTGAAGGGTGGAAATTTCCTGTCCATTATGGCATTTTTAGACTAATAAAATTATTTTATCCCTGGGATGAAATCTGCTCAATCCTTTTATTGGTAAATAGAAAGCGAAATAAGTGTACCACAGCTCAAAATGACATGTCAAATTTTTGCAGCATCTCTCTTAAGCATTCAGGTTTGACCTAGAAATTTGGTTAAGGAGGAATAGGAGTGTTATCTGTGCTGTTTTATCTCACCAAAGGTTTTGCATTGTAAAGTGACGGGAGATAAGGGAACGTACAAATCCTTTTAGGGAGGAGGTGCAGCCCTTCTGCAGCTGTGGTTACAGATATGGTGTAGTCAAACTCCAGAGCCATTCATTCACCTGGACCTCACTAGAACCAGAAGGTATTTGTGAGCTTCCACAGGCCAGGGAAAATGAACAAAAGACAATGGTGAACTGATGCAGGGGAAGGGCAGAAATGCACAGAACTCCGTTGAAACAAAAGTCTGAATTGATTCCATGTGGTCACAAGTCTTCAGCTTTCCGTGTGGTTTGGACCAGTGTAGGATGGAGTTCAGCTCCTCTGTGGCAGGCCTGCTGTTCCACGTGCACAGTTGGTATCTGTGAGGTTTGGCTTGGAGTGCAAACAGACAATGACAGCTTTGGTGACAGGCAGGTAGGGCTGTGCAAGTGTGCACAAACGGTGCATCGCCACCTGCACCGAGGTGCACAGTTAAGGGAAAATGGACAAAGTGTTCTGCTCCTGTTTCAGAAACACTGACATGTTCTAGATCTGTCTGAGAGGAGATTTTCATGACCTGGAATTACCATGCCAGGGTTTGGCAGCAGGCATTGTATTCTGTCATATTCCTTTCCTGCAGCCATGCCCTCAGACAGCTAAATAATGACTCTAAAATCATTCCAAGTGCTGCCAGTACCCCAGTGGAGCTCTTATGCTTGGGCCACTATCACATCCCCTTTTAAACTGTCGTGTCTAGTGAGTAATGGAGCTGCATCACATCAGGAAGCACTAAGAATGGAAAAAGAAGTGTGCCAGAGGAAGAGAGCTCAGCTCTGACAATAAGTATGTATAAGTGAAGAAAATTAAGAAAAAACTGGTAACCATTTTTTTAAGTGTGATTTCTGTAGGAAAGCAGAGATCTCGTTTAATTGATTGGTTTCTCAAAGCTGACTGTGTACAGGCAGTTGTTCTTGGAAAGCTAAATACTGTTGAAGAAAGGCTACATGTTAAATGATTCTGTTTCTTGTAGTTCTTACTGTTCATGTTCATAGCCAAGAAGTGTCACGAAAATCTTTCTTGAATAAGTTGTTTCACTTCTTCTACGAGCAGGGCTCCAGTACATCTCTGAAAGTTGAGCTTTTCTGTGCAGACACTGCTTTGCACACAACTAATTCAGTTTAGTTTTCAGCATCTTTCTTTTATTCATCCTTTTAATAAATCTATGATTTCTTCTCTATCTAGCCTTGTAGATATGATGCCAAATTAATGATATAGGAAACATAAGGAAAGTGAATTACAAACAGTATTTTCTGTTCTCCTTTTTCAAATCTCCATTCCCCACTTAAGTAATGTGTATGTGAAAGTTTGTTTAAAACCCATAGAATTTTCTCATTCTTTCCACTTAGTTACTCCTCACCAATACTCATTGTTGTGATTTCTACCTCTTCTTACCTCAGTCCTTTGTGTCACTGTCATAGAAATTTTGTGTGGGAATTAAAATGAGGAAAAAGCCATTAGCTGAACTTTCAGGCCTTGAGAAGAAACTTTGAGGGGGCTCAGAATCCTTTTTCCCCCATCAGTCTTTGGCAATACTGGTATTTTCTCCTCTTCCAGCTGTGCTTGGGTTATCTGGCCTCTGCTACACTGTGGTAGGAAAATTCTAGGCAAACGCAAGTCATGTTCCTGTGGTAACAGAGCTCCCGGAGTTTGTGCATTAGTGTGATTCTCAGCATTGGTGTGTTTCTCAGGTTCTTACTGTGCTGGCATGGCTGTACACCAGAGGGTAGAGGGTTGCTTTTTTTACGGAGAGTTTAAAATGGATGGAAATGTAGGTTAAGCCTTGCCGTTCGGAGAACCTAGTGCTTTTTATTTGTGAGATTGCACATCAAGTCACATTAAAATCTTCCTTCTTTTGCTGAGCATGTACCCACACAGGATTTGTCATCTTGGGTATCTATTACTGTTCCAGCAGTTCCATTTGTACTAATGCTCCCAATTTTTTAATTTTGAAGTTCAGAAAGAAAATTGTTAAGTAACCGTTCCTTCATCAGAAAATCCATTGTCATTTTCCCAGTTTCTCTCCTTTATCTTTTTTTGGTGAACTTTGATTTCTTGGTCCTGTTTTAATTTTAAGTAAAATTAGTTTTTAGCACTCTGATTTCTAGTTTTGTAGTCAACATATTTTTGGTAGTGCAACACTGTTGTGCCATCTTGTTATGATGTCTGGCATTGATTTACAGCTGCTTTGCTGATTTTGGTTTATGAGATCCCAAATAATGATAAAATCTGCATTAACCTGACAATACAAGCTCCAACTCATTCTGGAAAACTGCTGATTCAAACCTGATAAAACCATGGAGGATTTTTTCCCAAGTGCATTTTGCTCTTGCAGGGTTTGTGCTGCGTTTGGGTAATATTTTCCTAATGGGAGTTACACAGTCAAGATCTGTCTGTAACTACTGGAGGGGCTTCTGCTGGCTTTGCATTCCCACTTCCTTACAGCCCCTCATTCCTGCCACCTCCTCCTAGGCCTTACAGGCAGTGTACAAGCTATGGCAGGCAGGCAGGGTCCATTAGCCAGCAACATCAGGCTCAAGTCCGACTGATCAATCTTCATCCCTTCCCCAAAGGCAACAGCAGATTTTACTGACATGTGGCAGCCCTTCAGGTGCTAAATGAAGTCCTCTTGGCACAAGGCCACGCTGTCCCTGAATGGTTCTGTAAGTCAGGGTACTTAGAGGTAATTGGGACTGCCAGGCAGAGACAGGGCCAGCTCAGCTCCCATAGGCCTGAGCCTATTCCTGCGGATCTGCTGCTCCGGCCTCGGCCAGGCTGGAGCTGAGGCATCGCCGCAGGCAGGCCCTGGCAGCAGGAAGGCCTCGGCTCCGGCAGAGCTGGAGCTGCACCAGCACGTGGGAACATGGGGCAGCATCTTCCCAAGGCAGGCTGGCCTTGCAGCCCGCCCAGAGGCAGCCTAGATGCAGAGCGAACCGGCAAACAGACAATTCCCTCATCTGGTTCCATGAGTGCGTTGGTCTCCATTTGGAGTCTGCTCATTCCCATGCTTTGAGCTGGGAACTTCTCGTCAGTGGCTGAGGAAATTGGTAGCACCCAAACTTGTCACTGCTCCTCACCACATTCTGTGCTGGTATCCAGCTTACTTACTCCTTTTGCCACAAGAAAAGTAAGAAAAGCCTGCATTTTGGGGTTGTTTCCTCTCCCCACCATAACACAAAGCATGAACATAGAAGTTTTTAAATTCCTCATGTGGAGGAAATTAAGAAATTATATATTACCTTGTTCTTTTTGAACAAAGAGTAATTAAAGATACATGGGAGGGTTGTGTCCTTTATGCACAACAATATGTCCTTTATGTTTATATTCACCAAATATATGAATGGCACTTCAAAAAGTCCCAAGAATGTCAAGAGAAACACTATTAATGTATAGAAAATGTGGATGCAGTAACTATTTTCTGAATTTCATTCATCTAACTGTGGCACAGTTGTGAGTAGCTCAGCTGGTATAAATTAAGTTACTCTGCAAACCAAACACAGGGTAAAAATCAGGCCTGTTCGGGTTGAGTGGATGTAGTTATTTAGCACAGGGGTTTTTTTTTGGGTTAATTTAAGGTTTTACTTTATATCAAAAATATATAGTTCTTTCTGATGCAGTGAAAATCAAACCAGTCCTCAGGTATATAAATTTATGCTCAATAAATATGGTCCTCAGGGATATATTAACTATAGCTATGCAAATAAATAACTATAACTTTTTATATAAATATAAAGCTCTAGTTTATGTGGCACAGATGCATTAGAGAATCTTACTTCCTTTAATTATTTTTATTGCTTAGATGAGCTGATCACTTCAACAATTTTAAATCTCATCCATTCTGTTGAATTAATTAAATTTGCAATTTCCGTGATGAATAAGGTGAACCATAGTCCTTGAGATAATTAAAATAAAATATCAAGAAACCAAATAAACCAGTGATATAACATGATTTCGTATTTAATGTAAGAGCCAATTTAATGAGTAGTATAAAATAACAGATTGAGTGTTTAAAGCCAGCCGTGGCTACAGCAAGTAACTGACTAGTGAAGTGCAACAACAGAATACAGAAGCTGGTTTTGCAGTTGCTATTTGTGAAATTAAATGTACTGGAACGAGACTGCACCAGGCAAGAGCACACAGGGGGGCATAGTGGGGTTTGTTGCAGCTGGGTTTTCTGCAGGCTTTCTCCTTCTCAGCAGTTTTTGTAACTGCTGTGCATCTGATTCCTTTTAGTTGGTGAAGTTCTTGTGAGTGTAAGTTGATGTTTAAGAGGAAATCCCTGCAAGTTTTCACTTGTGTTGTTGTGAGGATTTGGCGTGGAAGGGCTTTCTGTAGAGTTGTTGGTGGCCCTGAAGTGAGAGGAGTATCAAAACCCCCAGTAGTTAAAAGACTGTAAGTTATGTGGTGCTAATCAATGTGTCAGTGATTTTCAGCATGATCCATATGAAGCATCAGCTAATGTGATCTGAGTGTGCCAGCAAAGTAGGGGGAAGGCAGCTTTATTCTGTGTTACAGCTTTTGTCTCTTTTGTTTGCAGCACAGTCCTTTTATTCTGCTGTAAGTGGCATTGCATCTTTAAGTTTTGCTCTTCTGGGTTACTGTGGAGCATAAAAATGTCTTTGAGTGCAGACAATGACACCACTCTGCCATGTTACATTAATTCCCTTTCCTTTTAATGGAGCACAAGGTTATTTTAGCTCAAGTGAAGCATTACTGGCTGTAATATCCCTGATAACTGTAGCAGTGTCCATAATAGACCGAGAAAATGAGGTATCACTAAGGTTTGCCACCAATTTTATGATTTTTTACCTCAGAAAGTACATGCCTAATTTGCACCAAAATAGATAATGATTCAGTATAAATCAAGTGTGAACCAGATCTTGAAGCGTTTTCCACCTCTGCTTAAGCCTCTGTTTGTATGTTTCCTTAAAAGCATGAAAGTTCTTTTCGTAGTGTGTCCAGATTCTCTTAAACATCTTTTGCTTTCCCTGAAGTCCACTCCGCTTTTGCAGCCAGTTATTTTAAATGTAAAATAGAGTAATCCACAGAAACAGGAAGTGGAATTTAAACACCTCTCTTGAGGATCCTGCTGTTGGGGGTGAGGATTCGGGTGGCCACCACACTTCCCACTTGTATTTTCATGTCTTGTTCTGCTTTACTTTCTTTATGTGTTTCCTGGAATCAAGAGTTTCATAATTGGCTGCACTGCTGACTTCAAGAGCTGTGGAAGTAAACCCAACTGAAATGAATTGCTCTCTCTGCACACACAAGATGGATCTTTCAGAACTTACATTTTTTTGTTGTTTGAAAGCTTTGTTTGTTATGAATCTGCAACGACGTGTTATGCATACGGATAGACATCATGACTCCCAGCTAAACCACAAATATGTAATTTTCCTCTGGACTCTTTCCTTCAAAAACAGAGACCTCTACTACTTCAGCTAAACTAAGCTTTTTCTTTCAATAAAGCTAGCATAGACATTTTTAGAGCATTTTTAGGGGATATTGTAAGCGCTGTTCCCTTTGCTTTTACAGACAGTGTTGCTGATGGTCTAATAGGTGAATTCTGCACTGGTTCTTGGATTGATATCCAAATATTGGGAACTCTTCCTTGATCTGAGTGTGAAAACTGAAAACAGGTTGCAGTATATTGGCTGATGTGAATAGGCATCACTGGATGGCATTAGAGCAGCTCCTGCAGGGGTGGTAAGACTGTCATGTTTTCTGTCATAATTCTGCCCCAGCCTTGGCAATTGTGGCTCTGGGCTGAACCCACCCCGTGGGACACTTTTGTCTTGGGCTGTTTCCTTTCCTTAGAGAAAATAAGGAATTATCATGCAGGGAGCATTTCTTTCCCAGGCTGCCTAAATCTGCCCATTTGGATTGTTTGGCATCCTAACCCACGGCAGGTAAGCTGTCACCCAGCATGTCACTGTGTCACCTTGCTTCTGGAAAAGGTATCTCCAAGGACAAAGTGTTGGGCAGTCTGTGCCACCTGAGAGCCACATCCCATCTAACCCCCCCAAATCCCCTGTGACAAGCAGAAAAGGATCTGTTCAGGCATGGGAGCAGAGAGAAAGAAATGGGATGGGGAAATGCTGGCCATGTGAGCTGGGAGCAGAAAGAGGCAAAAGGAAAGGCTCCTGACTTTGGACCGTGGGTCGTATTGACTTTGCAACTGTAAATCAGGAGTGGTGCTTTGGGAGCTCCCTGAGGAGCTCTGGAATGTCTTTGCTCCTTTTCCAGAGGCAACACCAAGCCAGGAGACTCATCAGGAGAGACAGTCTGTGGGGGTGCTCCCATCTGCACAGACATCTTGCTTTACCTACGTACCCAGCCCTCTGCAAAAAAGTATCATGGATCATGGAATCGTGTGGATTGGAAGGGATCTCCAGAAGTTATCCAGTCCCAACTCCCGGCTCAAACCATGTCCAGTAAATTCAGGTAGACCAGAGCCCATCCTGCTGAGTTTGGAGACTCTGCAGAGAAAGAGATTGCCCAGCCACTCCAGGCACCACTTCAGTGTTTGATCACCTTCCTATCCACATACATAAATAAATGAAAAATCCATGTGTCTCTGTGCCTAGCTGGGATTTTCCAGACTCCAGCATGGGTCTGTGGCCACTTGCACCCTGAAGAAAACTTATTTCAGTCTTCCCTGCTTATGAACAAACCAGGTACTGGAAGGAAAAGTGGATATTCCCCAATAGGATGTTTTTGTTCTTTTCTTTGAATTGCATTTGCTTTCATTTTTAAATATTGTGACATAAATTCCTAAAGAAAGTGTAATTTAACTGAAAAACTGTAAACAGTAACAGACTCTTTGGAATGCAGGATTTCCTTGCTTCTAAGGTATGGATTTGGAAGTGCATTTTATAGGCTGAACTTGTGTGAGCCATGTCACGTGCAGAAATCCCTTTTCTGCTTGTCTTTTGCATTTATATGCATCTTCTGCATCTTTATTAATGGAATGCCCATTCAGTAAGAGATTTTGTAATATCTTATATATTGGAAACAGCACATGGACAATCAGGACTTGGCCTGCCAGCATGTCCACAGCTCTGCTGGGATGTCACCCTTGTCTGTCCCTGTGCATGGCAGGGGTGTGAGAGGCTGGTGCCAGCCTGGCTTATCTTCCCCTGGTGGCCAAGGGCCAGGGACCAACAGTGATGAGTTCCAGGCAGACAGACATCCCCCTAACCACCTCTGGCTTGTAGCAAGTGTTTCAAATGTCCTTTAGAGTTTTCCTTGCTCCTTCAGGCTTTTGTTTTTAAAGTCACAAATTCCCTTTTCATCCTGATTTTGTTGCACTGCTCTTGGGAGTATCTGTCAAAGCCGTGGCATTCCAAAGGATGCAAGCTGGTCTGTTCCTCAGCTTTCTGCTGCATCCTGGCACGGAGTGAATGCTCTGACCCTGCAAATAACACCAACCTCCATCACTGGCAGTGGATAAATAGCTTATAATTGCTCAGTTCAGGCTGGGCTTTTCAGATTTCGGCGCTGGAGACTTTTCTACTCCTACAAAAACTGCTGATCCAGGCTTTTTTTTTCAGTTGAGAGGGGTTTAATGATACCTCTGTCCTCCTAGTCACCTTCCAAATTTGGAAGTTCTTTTTATAGTGGCTTCACCAGAGTGTTAGTATTCTCATGGACTGCCCATGGGAATGTGCTTCTAATTTTAGTTTGTCCTCTACATGTCTGTCTCCTTTAAATGCATCCAGCTTCTCATTCCAGCCACACTGGGCCAAGCATGGCACTCTGCTCCTGATCCTTGTGCATTGAAGATGTTCTGGTATTGCATTGTAATCAAATCCACAGCTCCTGCCCTTGTGCTGCACAGCACTCGTGTCTCAGCAACTGTACCACCCAAGTAGTGCTGTTTAATGAATAGATTTGGTGTGCATTTATTTACCAGGTGACCTTGAGAGTTATTTAATTGTGTTTCAGCACTTATACTTGGTCTGATGTCAATGGGGTCAGTGCTGGGATTGTGTTGAATTTGACTGCACAGTCTTGCCGGGAAGGGCTTGATGATGATCTAAAACTGTAATTGCAGCTGACTGGCTTGCAGCTATCTTCTGTATCATATATGTATTTTGGGAGTTACTGGATGTGCTTGAATGAGAGGAATATTTAGAAGGAGATTTCAACTGCAGCTAGTAGTCTGAGTTTATGAATATAGACTGGCTTCAGCTCTCTCTTGCTGCATTTCCATCCAAGTTTATGTGGGTTGTCACTGAGCTAATTACAATCTTACAAATGGTCCCAACAGGACAGGACAAGCTCTCTAATTTTCCTTTATTGTGAGACTGTGATTAAAAGACAATGGCAGTTTCTCATCATAAGCCTCAAGTTTGTCATCTATTAAGTCAATATGCATTCCCTGCTTTTTGTAAAACAAACACTTTGAATCATTTGGGATCATCATTCACTTGTGAACTTACACGTTAGGGAAATGACAGTAATTTATAGCTGTCTTCAGCTGTGATAGCATGACTTACTGTGATAGTTAATTGATAGGGGGGGAGGCACATTCCCTGGGAAAATAATACAGATGGTTTTGAGCTCAGCCCAGTGGATCGAGATGGAGTGGGATCATTATGGGAACACTCTGTCTGGGCATAGTACTCTGAGTTGCTCAGTCTTATGCTCTGTTAACTTACTGAGAGCTCCTACTGCTCAGGTGATGTCTTGGGTAATTGTAGAGGCACTTGGTTCTCCAGGTTACAGCAAGGTTTTGTTCACCACGTTTGATGGATGGATGTCAGCAGCACCACACAGATGGAAACAGGAGACCAGTTAGCTAACCTGACTTTTTATTTCTTTGACACTTTTAGACAGTGCGTTTTCACATTTGCTGTGAGTCTAAGAAACAGACTCAGTCCCTACATTTCCCCTGTTTCTACCATAAAGAAATTAAGAGGGGATAAACTGTGGTGGTATGGATGGAGCTGGTCTCTGGGATGCTCCTGTTGCTCCCATTCAGAATATTCAGGATTCATGGTTGTGAAAGAGGGCACTGAGGACAGAGATGTCATTATAATCATGCTTTAGGCCTCTTGCATCCATTTTAGGTCTCTTTCCTCAAAGCTGGCAACACGAAATTTGGGGACCTAGTCCTATGAAATTGGCTTTAGCCTTCTTCGCTTGCATAGATATAAAAAACCCCATCAGGTGAAGGAAGGGAGAAGGTGAATTTATGGTGGTACTGTATAACACCAGAAAGTAATAGTTAATGCCACAAAATAGAGAATTTTCCATGAAGCTGACTTTATTGTCCTGGAACTAAATTTTTGCTGGAATAAGTCCATGGCCTGCCAAATGCTGCCATCACTTCAGAATAAACCATTTTTTGATCTCCAAGGGCTTCTGTGCATTAGAATAATATAGAGCATAATCAAGAAGTGATTTAGAGAAGATGTAGACTTGGTCTGCTTTGAGAGAAGACCCAGTATCTTAGCATTTCTTTTGGTTTTAAATTAGGTTTTTAATTGGGAAAAAACCCAGCATTTAATGCCATATTGTGATACTTAGTATTGCCATCACAGGTGCCTGGAGTCTGTCTCAGTCCCTGGAGGGGAGGATGAGTGATTTGGTTGTCCTGTTACCAAACTAACCAGGCATTAAAAGGTGGTACCTACTGTGATTAAGTGAATTGGTGGTTGTGCTTCACTGAGTTTTGTATGTCAGAAAATGAGCTCAGATCTGTCTGATGTTTATAACCACATCACTGAGGTGTGTGACTACATTTATACTCTAATTTATGGGGCTTTGATTTCTTATAGAAAAGATGATGCAATGCATGATCCTGACTGCAAATCTGGAATATTCAAAGATGCCACTGATCCCGTTTGATGTAACACTTCCAGCACGGTGGGAATTAATGTTACACTTATCACATAGGAAGTAGAATTTTGGGTCTGTCTGCATATAAAGGCTCTCCTAACTTAATCAAAAGCTAATTTATTTCTAAACTGAGGTAGCTATTTCTTTGTAGCTACCTACTGCTCTGTAAACTGGGAAATTATTTCAGTTTAAATTAGCTAATGCTTTGTTTTAGGCTGAATTAAGAGAGCATAAACTTTGGTTTTATGCCAACATCATAACATAAACTAGAGCATTTTTCTCTTTTAGACAAAGGTCTTAACAAGTAGTATTTGTAATGCTCACTCCACAGTCTACAAGAAATAAGGGCAAATAAAATTCCCTTGTATATTCTTTTGTCATCTTCCCACAGGGAGGATTGGCAAGAATTTCTACAGACAACTTAATTTGAAAATGAACTTTCCATTTTAAATCTTATTTACTCCAGCGTGAGGTAAAATGAACTTTAGAAATTTAAAGTTATTTATTGTTTACAAGATCTTACATATAGTTTTTGTGAAAAACTAAAGCACAGTAGCAACTTTTCCTGAATATTTATATTTTTAGGAGATCAGCAAGACAGTAATGATAATTTTGACATGTAGATACATATATGCTGAAAAACCGCATTCAGCTTATTTTATGCAGAGCCTAACATATTTAAGGGCAGAGTCTACAAGAGAGGGGTTTTCCTTTTGGTTCACATTGCACAGTTTGCACTGGGAGTTGGATGAGGCTATTCCTGTGCACTTGCGTTTTCTGTCCCCCATCACAGCAATGTTTAAGCAGTGAAATTGGCTGGTTTGGTTTTCTCTCCAGATGCATGTTCTTGTTTGGAAACTATTGTGGGAAATGGAAAGTTTAGCCTCATGGAAATATGATTTAGGTTCTTTGTTGTAGCTGAAATGAAATGTGATGGGATTCCTTGATCATGAGTGTCAGGGATTTGTTTCTGCAGGCATAATTAGTCTCCCTTATTTACTTTACAGTGCTGCTTTGCCGAGCAGTGCTGTGTCTAGGATGAATAATGTGATAAAAGCATGTCTCTGTGGCATAATTATTACTTACCTGGGAAGCTGCTGTGGCAGATTCTTTACAGACTCGTTGACCTGCAGGTCATTGTGAGCTGTTTTAGCAGAAATCAGGGCAGAGACCCTTACATGGGGACCTCAGGTCACGCTGGAATTCTGTGCGTGTTCCTCCCAACAGATGCAGTCCATATGGAAAGGACTTCTGCAAATGTTTACAAGTGTTTATTTGTAGGAGTGTATTTGTTACAGCTTTTTGTTCTAGTCAGGTTCTCAGAGTGGTTAAGTGTCTCGGAGCAGCCAAGTGGAATTTTGTCCATGGCCATTTGCATCACAGCTGAGGGAAAGGAAGTCCTTAATAATTAAGAATTGTATTCCATTAAACAGAAAATGGCCAACTTGCTCTGTGGCATTACATGGTCATTTATTAAATTCCTCATGAAGGTAGTTTGTTAAAAGCATCTTCTTTACCATAATTTATTGATCATATTCCATCAAAGTGACCAGGACACTCTTCCAAATAGGTTCTAGAAACATTTTCTGTTTCGATTATTTTCTCCACAAACTATTTGCTTTACAGCAGAAAATTCCTGTTTAGTCACAGATTTGAAAGTACTTCCTTTAACAAAATGAATGTTTGTATTTTAAGTCCATGCTGGGTTTGGATTTTATTCTTTTCATTTTTTAGCTTGAAATTATTTTTTAGCATTACTAGTAAAATGAAAAATTCTGCACATCTTTGGAGGAAGAAGTGGTCTGGAGTATCATCTTTCCATCAGCCTTCGGAAAGAGAGGGGGCAAAATGTTTATTGGTGGTTCACTGATTGAATGAGGATAAATTTGCATGCAATTTCTGTCAGGGAAAGGGGAATTTACAAGGCATTTAATGCAGTCATCAGACTTGAGAGCTGTTTCTTCAGCCCTGCTGCACTTCCCTTGTGCTATGAAATAATATAATGACCTGAAGGATAACCAGGGGAGAAAGGCAGAATGCTTTAGGTGCCTCCAGTTGCCAGAAGAACCTGTTTGAGAAGCCCTTGTTCACCTACAGCAATGACTGTGTGTACAAGTAGTACGTTTTCATTATTCCCTTGGTCAAAACTGGGATTAATTACCAATATTTCTTCGTGGGATATTTATATAGCAATGGTCAGTGGATTCAAATTGCATACAAGAATTGGATTATTACCCAGTTATTTAAAAAATTGTTATATGACATAAACATTAATAAAGCTGTTTTTTAATATTTTCTTATTTCTTTACACAGTTCTTCTAGTCAACTTTCAGATGAATTTTACTAGGTTACCTTGAATCCATAGTTAGCACCTTTTGGTTTTACTTGATGGTCTTCACTCTCATAAAGAAAATGCTTTTAAAACTAAAACCAAAAAGGCCAAGACTGAAAAATTTTAGGATGTAGTTATTGCTGCTACTGACTTAAGATTTAGCCTAGGTTTTCTGAAGGTAATTGTTTCTAAATAAAGGTGCCTTAAATACAGTGATAATTGCTTTGCAAACCTTGTCTAAGGCAGCTTGGGACATACCTGGCTCCTGTGTGAGAGGTTTCTTTCCTACGGCTCATCTTGAGTCATGCCACAGGACTGCAATTTTCTGCTTTCCTTTTTGTTTAAAATATTTAAAGTAGACTTTGTTTTCATAAGCTGATGCTTTTAAATACCTTGGGGCTTAATCCTCATGAAAGGGGAGCATTTAAAAAATAAACATACATGCTGCTCTGAGTGGTCATTATATAAATTGTTTATGTCTGTCTTTAATGTATTTTAAGAGAGGAGAGCCAGGAAGGGAGGCTGTGTCTACCCAAAGATTATGACTCCCCAATAGCTAATTTTGTCCATGTGTAGGCCCTCCATATTATTTATATAAATCTGTTCCCATGTTTTTTTAGCACTGTAAATATTAAAAGGGATAAAGTAAGTCTGATTTTGATAATTGGGCAATTGCATTCTCTTGGTTAAAGTACACTGTGTGGTTTCCTGAGCCTGTTAATTTTAATTGATGTAGCATCTCTGTGTTACAGCTTGTCCTTTTATTAGTTAATATTCCGTGAAATTCTTGTGTCTTTATTCCTCTTCTTACATGTTCTGATGAATGCAAAAATAGTTAAAAAATGTTACTGCTTAAAGCATCAGCACTGGCAGCTGAGACATCAGTTTGCTCATAGCAAAAATTTGTGTCAGACCTGCTTTTAATCCATGCAGTTATCCTCACGCGGCTTAATCTGATGACATTTGTAAGGCTTTTTGTTGCTTTGTAAAAAATCTTGTTAAACTTTGAAAAGCAGGCGTTCAGCTGCAAAGAAGAGTTATCTCACCCTGAACCACAACATTTCCAGTAAATGACACAGTTGTATATTAAATGAAGGCATGAAGGTGCAGGTGTACATTTTAGTGCCCTGTTCTTTCGTGCAACAGCTCCATATGAACTCCGATGAAAATTTTGCTGTTTTCATACGTGAATAATTAAAGATGTGTAGGTGCAGCTGTTCCATTTAGCTTGATGGATCCAGACCACAATTCCACAGAAGTGCTCTGGGCACGTGTGCACACAGAAATGCACACACACCTGTGTTATGGTGCACTGAAAAGCAACTAAAGCTGGTGGGATAAAGACATAAGCATCAGTTATCTCAACTGTTCTCCCTGGGGACTACCAACACAGAATTATATGTTTTGGAATACCCCTTGGGTTTGTGTTCTTTTTTCAATTAGTTAATTTTTTCTGGGAAGTTTTATTTTTAAAGACTGTCAGTCTTCACCTAGCAGGAGTGAAGCAAGAGTCTCTCCATGACTAAAGAGCTGGTAATTTGAGGCCATCTACTTTGAGATTAGTACCTGGAGTCACTTAGTCTCCATGCAAAATGTGATCTTTTATCTACTTTGTCAAGTAATTTTTCATTTTCTCTGTAGCAAGAATGTTTTGCCAACGTTAACACTTTGGCAAAGTGACATCTTCACATGCATGCAATAGGCTGGCATTTAATCAGAGTACAGTTGTTCATTGTGAGGGGCTTGATGGGGGTGGGTTTTGCTCACAAATGAATGTTTTTGGAATAAATGGCATTTTGTTCATAGTACTGAGCATTGCTGTTGCAGTGTCTTGGGGGAAAAGGCAATATTTCCAAATATTAAATTCTCTAGTTATTTTCCCCATAATTTCTTATTATACCAATTTTTGAGATGCAGATGAATAGGATTTTTTTTTTCCTCAAGTTTTTGGCCCTAAATAAATTTGAATCTGCACTGCAATAAAGAAAATTACCTTTTGAAGGAATTTGGGAGTTACATAGTTTTGGTTCACTGTTGCTAATACAGGCCACCTGTTAATGGTGTACACAGCACTAATGACTTGCATAAAGTCATTTAATGACTGTAAGTATTGCATTTTATTGCTGGTGTGTTTGACAGCATGGGGGAGGATTATTTTCTCAGATATGCAAGGCATTACTCTGTGTTTAGTGTTTTTCAGAAAGCAGCTGCCCTGGAGCATTGCTACTGTACTAATCTTACTAGATTAGCCTCTAAGTATTTCAGACTCTTAGTTAACAGCTCTTATTAATATTTGCCAAGTTCTCTTTACTGTACCTGATGAGCTTTATTATAGAGGGCCCCAGGCTCCCATGGTCTCAGCAGAACAGTGTTGTGTGAGAGGAAATGTAAGTGTAAGGAGCAGTAAGGACAGCACAGACTCCATTTTCGTGCTGAGTTCCCTGCCTGGGAGCTATAGCTGCTCTTATGCACCACTGATTTAAGGGGTTTGGTGGCTCAGCAGAGATTATTTATACCATTCATACCAGGCATTCAAAAGAGGATGTGGGGACACAATGGAGCGCTGAGGTGCTGTGGATGAGGCTGCAGTCAAGATATTTTGTTTGAAGGGAGTAAATTAGTGCCCACCGTAGCACTCCTGAGCAGTGGGTCACAAACTTTTGCTGCTCAGTTCTGCTTCCTCATGCAGGTTTCTTGTGTTTGCCTTGGGATCCCAGCACATTTCCTTGGGACCCAGATTAAAAGCTCTAGGATGAATGCTGACTTGGCCTTAGTTCTTGGTTACTGCTGTAAAGGCTCCTGCACTGGTGCCCACGAGAATATCAGGTGAAGTTCGAGCAGTAACTTTCTTTTCTGTCCCTCATCACTTTGCTTTATGGAATAGAACAAGAAAGGTGGCAAAGGGTGACTGCAGGAAGGTGTGAGTTCTGACAGTGCTAAGCCACAGCAAATCTTCCACTTCTCAGCCAAGCGATTCTGAGCACAAGGCTTTCTTTGTCAGAGATAGGACAGCAAAAAATGCTTATAGAGAGACGTTTGAAAAAGAAAATTGAGTGATTCAAATATGAGCAAAATCATATCTGGTTGTGACTTTTCAGTGACTGAGGGTTTTTTTTTCAATTTTTATTTTGCCTTTTGTTTTTCAAATGCAACAATTTATCCCTTATCTACTGGCAGGCAGGTACCAATTTGTAGAACACTCAAAGCTGAAGTAAGTCATTCCATGAAGTTCATTCCATTAAGTAATTAAGTTCATTTTTGAAAGAGTATGGGGATTTCGGCTTGAGGTGTTTGTTTGTTTCAATTAGTGGTCGATGTAAGGTGTGCATAAATACTATTATACATTTCTGGAAGTGAACATGGAGGGAAAATATCCTTTTCCCTTTTTCATCATTGCAGGGAAGCAGAAATCTGAAGAAGTAATTTGCATATTTCAGCAAATATGACATAAGCTTTTGTGACTTTCAAATCCATTTTAAACCTCTACTACTGATGAATGTGCCCTGTAACTTCCTAGTGATGCACTAATTTGCGACATCAAACTTTACAAAATTACAGCATTGGTGCCTCTGGGGCTCTAGAGATCTTAATCTTTAGTACCAAAGGGGAAATTAATGTCTTTAGCATTGACTCTGTTAATCCCTTTCCATGCTCTGTTCAGAAACACAATAAGTGGGATTGCATAGAGAGAGCTTTCCCCAAGGAGCATCACTAGTGGTTTGACACCTCAGTGCACATTTGTGCAGCTCCTGTGCTGACCACGAAATATAACTTTGGTGTGAAGTTCAGTCTTCTCCAGTAATTTGTCTTTGTAACAGAAACTAATTCAGATACCAAATTTAGCAAAATTATCATGTGAGCACATATTTTAGGCAATAGGTTTAGATGTGGTTAAATATCTTTGTCATTGAGAATTTCTGTCTATCTACAGTTTGACTTGACTCCTTGCCTGGAAAAATTTAATTTGTGTGTGGAATACTATTATTTTGATTTTTTTTTTCTTTAAAGGCAGAAATTCAAAAAGGAGATCATGAAGTTATTTGGCCGTTATATCAAGCTGTTTTCTGTGGGATAGGGACAAAATAGTGCAGTTCAGCACAAAAAGTCACATAAAGGAGATCATTTTACTTTTTAGTCAGATTGGAGCTGGCCCACACTGATGGCTAAATGGAAGCTAATCAAGCTAATAGGAGTTCTCCCTAAAATTATTGTTAGAGTATTTCCAGTGTGATCATTGGAAAGTATTTCAGGTGAAAATCAGTGCTGAAGCCAAAGTGGAGATATTCCTGATGTTTTGTGGGCTTACGGTATTTCTCCAAAAGCAAGGGGGATGTAAGCTCCTTGAGTTCCTGACAGGCATTCCTAGGGCTTTACTTAGGAGCAAAGACTGTCTCAGATTGTTAAGCACTACCTCTGGAACCCAGTGGAGGAGAGTGACCACAGGGCTACAGCAGGCAGGAGGAAAAGGAGTAACCCCAGTTTTCTTTCTGCCCTCTCATGTGTGTGTTGATAACAGCCTTGATGAAATATCTGCAGTTAATAATGTTTGGTCTAACTGAAATCCTTTCAGAAAAGATAAATGGAACTGTTACTACTGATTAATGCTTTGTGACTCTGGAGAAATAGGAATTGCAGTGTGAGCTTCTGATGGGAGTTATTATATTGGATGAATAATCTCTGTAATTACTGCCTTTTGGTTTGTCATGCCTGAATCCTGCCTGATAGGTGTGTGTAAAGAGCCGTGTCTGTCTGCAGTGACTGCACAAACACTTCCTGTAGTGCATCCCTTCTTAAACTTAGTATCTTTTCAAATCGTCATCCCAGCAACCCTTGTCTTTCCCTTGGCAGGCTGAGTGCAGGCAGAATGTCTGGGCTGTGCTGGGTTAGCCTTGCACCCTTTGCTCTGCACTCAGCCTTGTCTGCACCAGACATTGCTCTCCTCTGCTCTTGTTTATCTGGCATTTCCACAGACATAACCCTGTGCCTGAATTGACCCAAGATGCCAACATAAGCTCTTGCCAAAAGGCAGCTCTCATCTTCCCTGGCTGCCTGTTTTCCTTTTCAGAAACAATCAGGGGCATGTGATCCTGATTCAGGGAGGGATTTGTTCCATCTTACTTCTGTGATCCAGGCATTTGAGGAAAGGAAAAGAAAGAATGTGATCCTTGAAGAAGATGTCCTTGAAGGCTTATCAGCCTCGAGTTTGGCTAGCAAGGAATTAGGCTGCCCAGGCTGAGCAAAGCTTCATCTATCATCTCAAATAACAGCCTCTTTCTAGTCCAAAGGCACAGATCCGTGGCTCTGCGGGCACTTGGAACCAAGTCCTGTTCTAGAAAAGGAAGTGACAAAGTGAGAGCACCTCCTGCTTCAGGCAGACACCAAGGCCCAAGAAGTCCCTTCCCATGGTGCCATCCTGGCCTGTTTGGTAACAGGGATATGACAGAGGAGAATGTTGCTCTGAATTGAAAAAGCCACTCTTTGAGTTCTTACTACTCTATTTCATGAACAGGACTTTTCTATCAAAAGGTATCATTTGCTATGTATTAAAGCTTAAAGAGTTGATAACTTTTTTCTAGATATATATGCAAAGCAGACCAGCTACACTGCAAATTGTACAAGTTTAGAGCTGTGTAGCATCTGTGACTCAGCCAAGGGTCTGTACTAAATGCCATTTCATGAGTAGAATCTTTGATGCTGCTACACAAAGCAATGTGCCCAACAGCCAGATGTTTTAGGGGTCTCTGTCTCAGCCAGAAATGTGAGGATGCTCTTGTAAGCTGGTACACATTGTGTTTGCTTTAGAAACAAGACATTTGGGGGTATTGAAAGCTCAGCTCAATGCAAGCACACAGAAAGCTGATTTGGGGATGTTTGGGGGTTTTTGGGAGGCTGGTTTTGGCTGGCCCTTCATAAAAACATGGAGTAATCTGAAATACAGAACCAGCCAAAACCACAAACTCTGATTTAGACCTACTTGGCTCTTCTGAATCATCACGAGCTCTGCATACTGAGTCAGCCAAGAGCTGGTTTTCTCTTCAGTATTGTGTAAACACAAGATGTTTCTCTGGGCTAAATATTATTAAGTTAAAAAGTCATGTTTATTTGTCATGTATAAAAAATGATTAATACAGAAAGTTACCATCTGGGGAGATCTGAAAGTTCTTTTTCTTTTACACTTTATTCCTCAGCTTTGAACACAGATCACTTTTAGAGTAGCCAGATTTTTTCATTTGGTTCTATAAGTGATAATTATTTGGATTAAACTACTGACAAAGCTTCCTGTATTACCTTTGGAAATTGCAATTTCATTTAAAGTAATTAAGGAAAACCGCAGTTGTACCATGATGTGGTGTGAATTCTTAAAATTTGAAGGGAAGATTCTGCAGCTGACTAGCACATTTTCAGGGAAAACTTTGGATCTGGACACAGAGAGAGGATGCAAACATGGCATGGGGGCTTAATTAGGATGCTCTATGCTGGCCAGGAGATTGCTCTCTGCAACTCTTCACAGTACAGGTGAGGAATTGTTAACAAGCCCTGGAGGGTTTTACTCTGCTGAAATTTGTGACTAACTGTGGTGGGATTTTCCTCATCTTGCTTTATTTACAACTTCCAAGATGTAATACTGCTGAGAAAAAGGTTGTATGACAATAGGAAAATAAGAGGTACAGAAAAGGCAATTCTGAGGGTAGGGAATTCAAAACAAAGCCCCAGACCCCACAGCTGAGAACACCCAGAGCTGCAATAGCAGCTCTGCAGTGGAATTATAACCTCCCCTTCTCCCCCAAACCAACAGCCATCAAAGACATGGAAAAGGTGACTGGTGTTTATCTTTTCTTCCCCCTTTCCATAGTGCGGCTCCATGACAGCATATCAGAAGAAGGATTCCATTACTTAGTCTTTGACTTGTAAGTATTTGTTTTGCATTTGTTTAGCATGTTGGGGATGTGCTGTTCAAACTTGGAGATGTAAGTGCAAGCTCCCAGGATAAATGCATGGTTCTGGTGCAATGAGCTGGACGAATAGATGGAAACAGCTGGAAGGACAGGAACACATTTGGTCATTTGCATGTGCAAGAACTCATTTGTAAGTGTCACTGTAAGGATTTCATACTGAAAACTCATAAAGATCCACTGATAAAGTGGATTTTAATATAAAGTGTAGGTATATAAGTAAAGGTTGTGTGATACCTGCCAAAATGAAGCAAAGATAGACTCAGGAAAAATTATTTGCTGTAAGCCAATTGTCTAAAGATAAGATAGAAAAAAGCATGTGGAACACTAATTTCTCTACAGAAAATCTCCCCTGCTGGATTAAAAAGGTAAGCCTGAGTTTAGAGAGGGAAAGATTTTTTTGATATTTCATTCCTGATTGATATCTTACTGCTTTGTGTTGTGTTTCATTTTGACACTACTCAGAATGTAAAGTGCCCAGCATATAGAAAAAAAGCTTCCTACTGATATCCTATTTCACTTCAGGAATTGAAGTCCCATGAGTTGGTCATGTAGCTACTGGGCTTGTGTGGAGTTTGTTTTTTCCAGATAAAGCTGTTTAGTGGATGGTGACAGCATGAACTGTGTGTCTCAGGCTCTTAACTTGAAAAGAGGAACAGATTTCCTCATTCTTCTCCAGGATGGACAAACTTTTCCACTCACTTAAAAAGTTACTGCTTATGGTTTTGGATATGGACAAACCTGAATGATAGGAATTGTATTGCAAAACTGACTTCCTTAAGTAAAATTATCTCTTTAAACTGTAAATTTTTCCAGGACAGTTTATGGTTTAACAGATAACACACCCACCCACCTACCTGAAGAGCTTTCTTAGGGCCCCCGTGGTTTTGCTGGCTAGAATGAGAATACATTATTTCCCCAGAAATGAGAAATAGCTCATTTCTGAGCATACAAACAGAAGTATTTACATTCAGTATGGCTAAGTTAGAACCTGAATCTTCCTGCACAAAGGCAATCATGTGCTTTCTTGTTCAGGTTTCATTGTGATTTACTTTCTGACTTAACTTTTTTTAAATAAATCTGTAAAGACTTCTTCAGCACTAGATTTCAGAATAGAAATACACAAATATTAAATAGTCTGTCTGCAGTGAAGGCATTTGGGATGCAGGACTCAAATCCTGACTGGGCTCAAAAGAAGCTTGTATGTGATTTGTGTCTGTCCCAGGTAAGTGCTGTGACTGTTGGCTGGGAAATGGCTCCAGGGCACAACACACTTATTTGTTCTCTGACATGCACTGGGGTTTGTTTTGCTTTTTTTTTTCCTTAAGGGCTACAAAGGAAATCTGTCTATGTGGAATTGGAAAAAGAGAAGTGCAATTGGAAACTGGAGAAGTGCGTGCAGATTTCTTAGTTCTAGGGACAATATCCCTTTTAAAAACAAGTGACTTGTTGTTGTTGCTGTCCTACTGTACTGTGAGAAACTGTGGCATACTATAATTGCAGTTAGTCCACATCTGCCTTAAATTTAATATATAATGCCAGGCTTATCTCAGGGGGTTATGATTGTGATGTGAACTTGAACATTTGAACAACTTCAAAGCTGTAGATAACAGTATCTAGATCTCGATAGTATGGGAGCAAATAGCAGCCTATGTTCTGCAATAAAATGTTAATGCCTAACCCAAAGATACTCTCTTGGCAGAAAAACTAGATTCCACAGGAAATGTTCTGCCTTGGCTGGAAATTCATCCATTCCCTGTCAGTCCCATTCAGGACAAACAGAGGAACAGCCTCAAGCTGTATAAAGCTTTTATGTTTTGACCATGTGGTTTGAGGAATTCGTAAAAATTATTTATTTTGCAAAAATGAAAATGTCTTAAATGGCAGAGGCAGTGACTTTGCTGATGGATCGTTGTCTTTGGAGAAGCAGCAACTTGCATTCTTGAGGAACTTCTGCCAAATTACTGAGAATGCCTGCTCAGAGTTAATTTTTCACATTCATATTAAGAAATCATTGCTTTAGTGCTCACTGATATCACTTATTAGTGAAACTTCAGCTTTTATAAAGATGTGGTTACTGCCCTGTAGACAAGTACAAAAAAGAGTTGCCATGATAAAAAGGTACCCTATGCACTTCTTGAACACACAGGCCAAGAACCTGCTTTTCTTTATTTAGTTTTTATTCAGCAGGAGTCTGACTGTGGTGTAACACTGTCATTCCACCCACAGATGCCATCATGTCATTTTCTTAATGATTTCTTTCAGACTGTGTGGGATTCAGTATGACTGTTTCCTCAGAAATTTCTTTCAGACTTCATCCCACGTAAGAAAGTGAAGTGGAAGACTGCCCTTTCTGTGGATAGGAAAAAAATCTTTTTTATTTGTTATTTTGAATATATAATAATCTCTTTGGATTGGATGCCACAGAGATGTCTGCAGCCCATTGCTTCGCTTGCATACCTCAGGCTGTGCTTTTATCTGGAGAAAGAAACAGCATTTAATGTACTCTGTTACAGATGTGCATTTGGGTGAACAGTTCTGGTGTCAAATGGGAAGGTGGGAGTCTCTGGAAGTCCATGTGGAAAATGGGTATTGAACAATGAACTTCATGAATTTAATAATGGACTTTATGAACTTTTTGCTCCTCTTCCCTATTGGTTAAGGCAGGTTAAGCAGTCAGGATTTGCATCTGTTGGACCATTTCAGTTGCTAAGCACGAATGAGACTGTCTTCAGTGTTAATGATGTTAGATGAGTTCAAATCCAATCAATTCTGTCAGTATTAATTGCTGTATCTGAATGGAAACAGCTGTCGCACTTGAAGACTCTTGTGCAACTCAATGAGATTCTCTATTTTCAGTGTCTCCCGTTTTAACACACTTAATGAGATGCAACAATTGGTACATTAAGAATCCTGGCCTTGCTTCTGGATTCTAAGTGCAGGGACCATATTGTGTAGAATAAACAGAAAATACAAAAAAATAGCCTGATTTGCAAAACAGTGTTTGCCTCAGGTAAATGCTGGGCTTCTGTTTCAGAATTAGAAAGGCCACAGATGAATTTAATAATTTTATGGCCACTGTAAGATGCTTGCTCCCAGCTCCATTTTTTGAAGGCAATTGAAGAAATATATGTAAGCTAGGAGGAAGCCATGCCAGTGTGATCATCATCAGAGGCTAGTTTAGCTGTCTGTGCTGATTTGTGTGTTCCTTTTAATTATTCTCTTATATTTGCAAACATAAACCAGCAGTTTTTCTCAAAGTGGTGCAGAGGGCCTTGGTGTTTCTACGTGCTGCTTGTACCTCTTCTGTGTAAACAAAGCCATGTGCTTTATTTTTCACCACTTAGTATGCTCTTCTGAAAAATCACAAAATAATCATAGCAATTTTTGTAAACCTGTAGCTTTCAGGTTGTATCCTGAAAGTTACTAGAGCTTATGTAATAAATGGCCTGTCCTGAAATGTGACTTCCCAGGATCCAGATACATATCTGTGTGAGGAAGGCATTGAGATCCACTTCCATCTGCATCCTGCGGGGGATAGTGCCTTGGCACCTGCTCCTGTGGCTTTGTGGTGAAGGACCAAAGTGGTTTGTGAGTGGCTCCCTGGAGCCTGCAGGCTGTCCTACACTGTGATGCCCGTGACCTTTATAGCTGCAGGGGCACCTTGCTCGGGGACACTCGGTGAGCCAAGGCCTCGAGCACAGCTGTCGTGCTTTGCCCAGAGGCTCAGAACGCGCGGGTGGGCTCTGTCCTCTCCTCGTGCCCTGCACTGCCTTCCCTCATTGTGGCCATTTAGCTCTTTTGGGAAATCTGTTCCTAAGGTATCCTTCGGACTGACAGAGCATGGGAATTGCTGACTTCTGGTTTGGTTGTCACTGGAATTCACCTGCTCTGTTCCTGCTTTAATCTTTTCATCATTTAGCAATGGTTGTGAATACCAAGCAAATGTTTAGTGTCAGCAAGTAAGATTTCATATCCCCTTCCTCCCTCCCTCTGTGCTGGAGAAGAACAAACATCAATTTGATATTCTCTTCCACTGAAAGGCACTTTGATAACTAAAGCTTCTTGTTTTCTTTCTTTGGCTTGGATCAAAAATAAGTGTTTTTTCTTAGAAAAGAGTAAGATCAAATGATGCTTTGTTTTTTCATTCATCATAAAGTGAAAATTATTCCTCTTTACCAGAACTGCGGCAGACAAGTTTATGTGCAAAAAGGATTTATGAAAGACTGTCAAAATATACATCAATCAAACATTTTGTGCTACAACAACCAAAGCCAGTCTCTGGAAGGTAGAAGACAAAAAGAAAGTGAATACAAATTAGGCAACATGCTACTTTACCTCCTTTCGATTTTGCTGCAGACTTTTGTACAAAATAGCATTCTGTTACCTGAAAGTTGCTACGTTGAGGGTCAGTAAGATGTAAACTCAGAAAAAGGATGGTGTAACCCAAACATAAATGAAATAATGAAAACCAAGTTATTGAACTGGCCGTCTTCAAGAAAGGAGCAGGACTGCTGGTTGAGCAGGGCATTTCTGTCATCATTTAATATGACTGAAAACTATGCCTCTCAACAAAGTATTAGTACAACAGTGTGCAAGTGAATGTTACAGTTCTGAAAATTCCAAGTATTCCCACCTTTAACTTTTTAATCCTAATAAACTTAATTGTATTCAGTAGTAATTGTGGTCACTGTAGTATAGATTTTTAAGCATCTCAATCTTGAAGTGTCTTGTTGCACACTCAGGGTTTTACATTTGGGAATTTATTGGAAATGTAATGTGCTAAGATTCACATTCATAACCAGTAACGAAATACAAGCATTGATCTCTCATCTAGGAATTATTTATGTAAGCATCTGTATGTGTGAAGAATTGCATTTAGCTGTGCCAGTCTATGCTATAGGAGAGAAATGTTACAGGGAGCCTTCCTGTGCTATGAGTCCCTGCCTATGACACAGACAGACAAGTTTTATGAAATTATTGAAAAGTTCATTAATCTTCATTTTAAAAGGATTGATAGAAAACTTCTCCTGATTTTAACCTTATATTTACTCATAGATATTATATGCTCATGTGTTATTGTACCAATATTATCCTTTACAACTCCCTTCTAGGGAGAGCCAAGCTTATGCTCGTCTTTAGTATTTGTTTTCATTCCTCTTAATCTTTGCTTTGCCCAGCTAAACTGGGTTTGCTTCTCTGAGGAGATCTGATGAGTGAGTGACTGGGTAGCCTGGTAGCAATTTTTCTGTTCCTGCTGCGCTTCCAGTTCCCTTTTCTGGGTTTGAGTGACCAGAGCTGGTACGGTATGAGGAGGGATTTTACTGCTGCAGTTGAGGACGTTGCTCTCACCCAATCTCAGATACTGTCCAATATTGTGGCATCATCCTGCTCAGGGCTCATTCTGGACTGTGATCTTTGGGATATAAAAACACAGTTTCTTCTCTTTTTAACCACTTTGTACCATTAAACCACTGCTTATACAATGAGCTCCTGAGTATGCAACAATGCACAGCCACTTCTGTTACTGGCCCCAGGATAGTACAGTTCTTCCTTTGTACTTCACTTACTTTCAGTGGTGCTTTCATTAAGCAATTCCTACTTTCTCCACGATAAATGAAAATTTTCTAGGAAAAATCTGCTGTTAAACTAAGGTACCCTGCTTCTGTTGACACTTCCTTTCCTACTCAGTAATGCTCTTTCTAGCCACGGCACAAAAAGCCAGCCCCTCTGGCATCTGGGTACACCTCTGTTGGGATTTGACCTACACTGAAAGACCCTTTTCCTTTTTTTAGCGTGGTTGTATTTTAGCATTTCCTACCTTTGCCTGATATTGCAGTATTCAAATTATCCTGAACTGTACTGAACTTCAGCCACTTTTTTCCTGCCTGGTCAGTTCCCTTTATCCTTTTAGTTTTACTCCTTCCTTTTGACGTCCATAACTGATGTCTGGCATCTTGCCCAATATGCTGCTGCCCTTGGCTTTTATTTTCTATTTATCATTGCACTTACACCACATCCATTTTATTCATGTAATGATTTGGATGGACAAACCTTCCACTTCAGTTCCTGCACCTTGCTGTAAAACCTCTTGCATTTCTGTACAAATATTTCACTTACTCCTCTCTGACTTTCCCTTGTCAATTTAAGGTGCACTTTTTCACTTCTGAAATCTCTTTTTCCCCATCTTGCTTTTTGTAACAGAGTCACTGGAGGTGAATTGTTTGAAGATATAGTTGCAAGAGAGTATTATAGTGAAGCAGATGCCAGGTAAGTAATTTGTTTTTCTAATGTTGCCTTTGATAGTTCTAGGATAGTTACTTAAATATACCCTGGTGTTTGGCATCGATTTCCCAGCACAGTCTGTGAGACTCTAGGATTTCTCCAGGAGTTCTCTTAGACTTGAAAGGGCAGAGTTTGGCAGTTTGAGCTCACAACTATGTGGTGGAGAACTTGGGGGAAGCCTTGGTGTCTGCTAATCTGAAAAAGCTGAAATTGGATCTCAGTTAAAATTTTACCCATTGTTTCCTCTGCAAACTGGACATAACAGTTCAAGTAATCTCATCCGTGGATTCTTACATTTGCTAATCAAAGCTGAAGCATAAGTTGGTCTTAAAAGAATTTTGCATTAAATATGATTTTTTGTTCTCAGTCCAGAAGTGCTAATTTCCTTTTCCAGTTTGAAAATTTTTGTTGTGTTTCATCAATAAGCAATTATACTGTGCGTCTCATAGCCTGAGCTCAAATATGAAATCTCTGGCAATTTTCTGCAAGTGCTTGTTGAAAAACTTGAGGAATAAGTTGACAATTATCATCATTTGCATGCATGAAGTATCAGGGCCACTTATCTCATGTTTGTCCTCATATAATAATAAATCTTAAATATTGTCATAAAATTAAGAATCCCAAACATTGTGGTCAATTACTTTAAAGAAAGCATGTTCTACCACCACACTCTTCACAGAAATTGATCTCAAAGTAAATCTAAAGAATCCTTATGTTTCTGTGTGTTTACAAACACCCCCTCCCAATAATAACATATTGAGTATGTGCAATTTGAAATTATGCCTTTACATTTGGAGATCACTGGGAGATGGCTGGAAAGAATTAAGTATTCCTATCAACAGTAGTAGGATAATAATGAACAGACAAGAAGTTACTCTGAATATTAGGAAGCTTTCACTTCCAGATCTTACTGCATCTGTAGGAATGATAGAAAGATCAATATTTTAGGCATTTAAATAAAGAACAACACATAGCAAAACACTGTAGAAGAAAAAACAGCAATAGGGTTTAGATAGGGTGGAAGAAGAAGAGCTATGTTTAAAAAAATTTTCAAATCATTTTTTCCTGCTGTGATTGAAGCAAATTTCTGATATTGATGCCAAAGGCCAGTGTATGGTGTCCTTGTGTGTTTTTAAGGTAGCTGGGACTCAAAAGGGAAAACTGCAATGATGATTTCTTCTGTTCTACAATTATGATACATTGGAAAGGGCTGTGCATATATATGTATATATATAGAGAGAATATATATATATACATTTTATATTTTGAGTAAAAATTTGACCAAATAAGTGAAATATCTAGTTATGATGCATCTCTGTATTTTGTATATTTCATATATATATATATTTATATATATATATTATATCTAGTGTGTGTATGTGTGTATCCCTCTAGCAATAGTTCCTGTTCTCTGTGGATGCCTCTCCCAGGACTGTCACACTGGTCTGCTCCTGCAAGCCCTTGCTCACGCCAGTAGTCTGTACTCAGACAAACGGTGTAGTGAGTTGTGAACTACTTGCCTAAGAAAGGGTTTTCAGGCTTGGGCTCCAGTTACTGATTATGAGCATTCCTTCTGAATTCCATGGTCAAAAGGTTTTGGATGAGCAGCATCTTGACTACTGTGTATTACTTATCATAACTCACTTGTGCCACAATGATGTCTTAAAAAAAAAAATTCTAAGTTCTTGTAGTGCCAAAAAACCATCTGAAAATGTTCCAGTGCTCTAAATTATTAATATTTTAGTTGTGCTTTTCGGCACCATAGACTGGCCAAATTTTGCAAACCTGGGTATGGAAAAATAGGTGCTATAGTTCAGTTACTGAAAGCACCAAACAAAAGCATTTGTCTAAATTTTTAATGTGGATTTTCACTCCCCAAGTGTCTCCTAACTAAACTAGAGCCGGACACTATTTTGAATGGAAATGCATGCCACCTTTCTGAGTGACTTGGCTTTATTCTACTAATTGTTTTAAAGAAACCAATCAATTCAAAAAGAAAAATGTTTTGCTTTTCCTTAGCTTTTGACTTTGTTTCATTTGTTTTCTGTATATCATCTCATTTCTGACCATTTTCCTGTTTCAGTCCTTCTTGTAATGTTAACTTCACCACAAAAAATTAAGAAAACCAAAACATGCCACTAATTGTTTTTACTACTTCCACTTTATTTTTCCTGTGGCAGTTCTTGGAAACTGTAAAAAGCTTCCATACTGCTGAATGAAAATACAGTCTGATGATTCTGTCTCATAGGTGTCATATGTTCCATGTTAAATGTCGTTTTTGGTTTTGTTTTGGTTTTTCATTTTTTGGATGTGTTGGAGCTGGAAATATCTCTATATTCAGCAATGTTGTTGTTCCAGTTCAAACTGCAATCAAGAGGTGTAAAATTGTTTTTGTTCTTTACCTTTTTCTTTTAAGTTTTATTTTATTTTGTATTTAATGTGATTATGTGCCTTTAAAATGTTCTCCCTTCCATTCTGCCCTTGTATCTTTGCAGTCATTGTATACAGCAGATTCTAGAAAGTGTTAATCATTGTCATCTAAATGGCATAGTTCACAGAGACCTGAAGGTCAGTATCTGGTGCCCATCAACTGGATCTAAGAATTTTGGGGTTTTCTTTCCTTTGGGTAGGGGCAGGGGGTGGGATGTCTGCGATGTTCCCTTGCCTGTCCTATTCACCCTCCAAGCAACCGGTCCAACCAATAATGCATGATGCCTCTTTCCAGTTTGTGAGTCTACAGGCCTAACATACATCATGGCAAAAGGGGGAACGGTTGCCCAAAAGCTGTTTCTTGCCAAGGCGCTGGATTTTGCCCACGCTGTGCCAGGTGCCGGTGGCGGGGCTGTCCCTGTGCGGGCACAGGGAGGTGACCCCTGGCTGTGATGTATGTCAGCTTGCAGATGTGACCGCCACGGCTGCGCTGAGGCCCGGGGGGCAGCGGCAGAACGAGCGGCCGCACGCTGCTGCTGCTGCCGCTGCTGCTGCGCTCGGGCGTGACGAGCCCTCAGGCAAGTGCCGCTAATTGCCGGCTAAATTCGGCGGCTAGGAGCTAATTATTGACCCGGAGCACCTGGCTTGGAGGGGCCTTGAGGGCTTCCTCCGTGGCCGCTGCGATTTCTAACCGTTTCTACAACTCTTTAACGCCTCCGTGAAGGCTCTGAATAAGCGAGGAGGGAAAAGCACAGAGGATGCCAAATATTAAATACGACCTTGAATTGGTGGCAAAATTTCTTCCTTTTAAAAATGCTGGTTAAAAAAGACGTTGGTGTAAATTTGGAAGCCAAGGCAAGGCAGCCGCCCCGCCGCCTGTCTGAGGGCCGCCCCTCGGCGCGGGCGCCGCCCCGCGGAGCCTGAGGCCGTGGAGCTCCGAGCGGGGCGGCGCAGGGCAGGGCAGGCCGGGGCGGGAGCACAGCCACGCCCGGCCTCGCCCTCGGCCGCCGCCCCATCGCCTGGTGCTGGAACTAACGGGCGCCCATGGTGTTTGCATGCAGTCATTGCATTCAGCAGATCCTGGAGGCCGTGCTGCACTGCCATCAGATGGGCGTGGTCCATCGCGACCTCAAGGTGAGTGCTGCTGCCCCGCTGCCCTCCCGGAGCAGCATCCCTGCCCCACAGGGCCGCCAGCAGCCGAAATGTAAATGCTTCCCTCTTTTTGTTTTTCCCCTTGGTTCATTTATTTTTAATTTGGCTTCACCTACATGCAAGAACAAGCTCATGCTCACCAGAGAGAATCTGCTCAAGGCTGACCAGCACTGGGCAGTACAGGGAGAATAAAAGGTGCTTTTCAAGCACTGTGTGTGTTTGTTGAATACGTGGTCTTCCTCTGTGTCATCCAGAACTTCTGGGACAGGGTATTAGGGCAACTTCCCATCTTTCATTTGCAGAATTTGGAGTGCTTCGGGGAATGCTTTGCACACATGCATTTTAGTGACAGAAGGTCAGCTGCTCTGGAATCACAGGCACACAGATGTCTCTCTCCTCCAGATGATGGCTGCACTACAAGACATCTTAAAAAAGCAGGATGTCCTACAGTGTTCTCACCACACTCACTTGAGGAGTCCGGTTCCTTCCAGAAGAGCTTTAACATTGGGATAGAAGCCTTCCTAAAGAAAACTCTCTTGCTGAAGGAGCATCCCTCTTTCTTAACTGTGTACATATCCAAATGGCTAGAGGCATCTGCTGCAGGAATGCTCTCTGCCTTTAAAATAAGTTGGCAAAGAAAGAAGCAAGTCAAGATCATTTTCTTTTAATGTGATGCTTCAAGAGAGAAGGCTGTCCCAGAGTTCATAGTAAGCTTACCTTTTAGGCACTTGAACTTCACGATCCTCAAGGAAAAGAAGATGGTTTATTTTGAAATCAAATGGAAGTCTGAACTCTCAGGTCCTTTGTGAGGCAGAGAAAAAATGGTGTGTGGGCTAAGGCAGCAATACACGCTAGTCACTTGTGGCACGGATTCTTGGGCTTTAGTTTTTCTTTCTTGAATGGGTTCTGGAGAGCAGAAATTTTCTCCTAGGATAACAGTTTCTAGTGGTTATCATGAGTAGTAAAGTTGGACTCAGAATGCTATCACCTTCCTTTCCAGCCTTCCAAACAAACTGTTCTTGTCCTTGTCTGACTTTATAAGGTCTATGTCCTTGTCATAAAGGAACACAAAGGGGTTTGCTCCAAAACTCCAGAGAGCAGGATGAGTTTCAGAAATGCAGACCCCAAAGTTTCTACCCATTTTGCACTTCTGGATTTTCCTGTGTCACGGTAGTACAACAGGAGACTGAGAAATCTCTGTCCAGTCTATAAATCTTGCATGGCAGCTGGATAGCATGGAATGAGTTTAAATGGAGAGATGTCAGATTTGTACAGCTGCTCCAGTGGTTCCTGTCCACACCGTACATGCAGTCCTATGCTTCTAGTGTCAAAAGGAATTTTAAAAAATAGGATTGTAGCTATACAATATGATTGAATAAGGGATGCTTTCTATTACTTTTCATACACTCACACAAAATAACTTTTCTTTGGGAAGGCATTAAATCCAGCTGTTGCCTGCTCCAGACCATGTGTGGATTTCTTACTCTGGCAAATCCAGGATGAATTGAAAAAACAGAGTGAGAAAAAGTGTTCCTTCCAAGCTGTAGTGCCCAGATGCATTTGGGAAAGTGAAAACTTGAGGAAGCAGAAAACTATCCTTATTCAGTTACAGCTTTGTGGAAAAAAAACCAAAAAAACCCAACGAATTAAAGGAAAGACTGTGGTGAAATCAGAGCAGAATGCCATGTGCTGAAAAGAAGATGCCAGGAGCAGAACAGCAAGATGTGGAAGGTGGTTATGGGCTGGCATAGATCCTTAAATTGCAAAACTTGATGGATTTTTTTCCAATAACTCAGTCCACAACATGATGGTGTGCTTGAGGAGCTTTTGGATGATCTTGTTTAATTCAACTTTCCTTCTAGGGTAATTTAGCAACAAACGCACAGGAGCTTTTGCAGCCTTTTTTGACCTATAGAAGTGTTTGTTGCTGCTCTGTTTGTAATCACTGGCATAAGTCAGAATGGTGGTGGATCCTAGACCCAGAAAAAAAAAAAAACTTATCAGTGGCAACCTGGCTTTACCAGCTAGTAAAAGTGCACTTCCAGGAAGGAATTCCAGGTCTTGTCAGGCCGTAGCGTTCCTGCTTTTCTGAAGCCTTCTGTGATTTTGCTGTTATGACTCTTACCTTCCTCCAAAGAGTGGCTGCTTTACGTATAGTCAAGGAAAAATACACATAACCTTAAATATTTGGTATCTTAAGGATGAAAGAGCTTTGGAAAAGCATGGCATAAATCTCATTAATTTATTTGTAAGTAATTTTAGCAGCTAACAGTGCCATTGTGCATGCTTGGCTGCCGCCCATCGCCGAGGAGCACAAGGTGACACTGCCGAATCCGGGGAATGAGTCCTACTCAGTGCTGTTAATGTTTCCCAAGTAATTGCACTCATTCCCAGTTAATGCAGGATCATTACCCACGTGCCTCTGGCCAGCCTCAAACGGCTGCTGCATGTTGGTTAAGCACACAATCCCACATGGCATGGCCCAAAGGGCTGTTGTCTTTGGCATGGAGTAAGTCGGGAGTTCTGGTGGAACATACTCATCTGTTGAAGTGGTACTTCTGCAGAGAAGAGACATGCAATGGAATAAAAAAACAATCCTAAGAGGAAAACTGAAACCAGAGAAGCCAACAAAAAAGCAAACCAGCATCAGAAAACGCAAAACCAGTGTATTGAACAAAATCACTTTCTGGGAAAGCAATATGTGCTCGGCGGGGTAGCGCTTGTATTTCATCCAAAAGGAGGAGGCTTTTCACTGCTTTTGGCTTGCCTGAAGGTCACAAACAAATAGGGATCATCCCTTGCTTTAAGAGGTTTATACAAGAGCAGCATTCCAGGAATTAATTACTGTGAACTTCTCTCATTCTGAGAGGAAACTTTGCAGAACTATGTGACTGTGGGTTGAAATTAGTGTTATAAAAATGGCATGGAGTGTGACATGGCTTAAATCAGTGTTGATGAACCTAGAGAAGAGTCCTCAGCTATGCACTCAGTGTTTCATATAAAGTAGTTGAGGTGGTTACTCATAATTTAAGGGAATATAAAGATCATATTTTGTTCTGAGGGCCCTTCATCAAGTAACTATTGATGAAAATTTTTTAATATTGTCTAATCTATGACATAGCAACAAAGGGATGAGTGAGAGAGCAGTATTAGTAAGTCGCTGAAAAAATGTTCCTTTTCTGAGAGGGGATAAAACCACCTTTAGACTAAAGAGTTTGTCAGAGCCTGTTGTGTTGTTAATTAATAGAAGTATCACTGTGGCTGAGGTCTTATTTAGGCTCAAGCATATTTTGCTGGATACCTGACATGTATTAAAGATAGCCTTTGCTGAAAGAGGCTTATGATCTTAATTGTTTCCAACCTCGGTACGCGCGTGGGATTAGCTGCAATCACATAAATAGTCCTGTGGAAGCGATACAATTGCTGCTGGGTTGAACCTGCAATAAACGTTGAAGAGTTTGCAGGATTGGGGCCCCAGCACCAGCCTGCCTGTAGTGAAGTCCCTTGTCACAGAGCACTGCAGAAATTGCTTCTGAGGAGTCACAGCAATACCTGTGAAAGTGAGGTTTTGTTATTCCGTAAATGTAGAACAAAACCTATTCTAAAAATCATGGGGATTGGAAAGACAGCTGTGGCAACAAAATGCTGTGAGGGTCACAGTTCTCTGAAATTTGATTTCTACAGCCCTTTTTTAGTTGTATTTTTAAAGCAAACATTCATACAATAAAACTGTCTTTGGGCAATTTACGTTTAATATATTTGCTAACTGAGGTTAAAAGGGTTCATTATGAACAGTAGAATGAAGACACTTGTTATGTTCAAATCCTTTACCTTTAATTGTGTGAATGTACCGTGGCATTTCGTTACAGGTGTGACCAACCTCCCCTATAAAAAAAAAAGCAAAGTGAACTTTCACTAACTAACATTGTTATTTGTAAAGGTTCTCTGCATGCACAAACGTCGGTGTGCTGGTTTTGCTGAAAGATTTGCAATGTAAATACACCTGCCCTCCAAAGACAAGTACAATCACAGGGCTGTTGTTGTTGGGATATCATGCAAAACATTTCTCTTGGACAGTTGTAGATGCCTGATCCTGCAAACTGCACGGGCTAGAGTAGTCATCAATGAATCCCTGACTTTTGGGAGTTTCCTGCCCCATTTTTCCGATAGTGAGCTCTTGGGAATCTCTGACCTGTTCTGTCACACCAGCAGGTGTCACAGCTCCATACACCCATCCTTCCTCTCATCTTTCTCTCCATGCTCTCCTTAGTCTTGCTGGCATGAGCTCATGAAAACTGGTTACAGCAGGTCTGGTGGTTCTTTCCAGATAGGAATGGAAAGTGCAAGTTTTGCAATTTCATGGAAAAAACTCATGGGTTTCTTCTCTTTTACACTCCTAAGTACTTGTTCTTTTCAGACTACTATAACTGGGAAAAAAAAATAAAAATGTGTCTAAAATGTATTTACTTATCTTTTCATCTCTTTCAATTGTTTTCTCTCTCTGAATAAAGCCTGAGAACTTACTTCTAGCTAGCAAATCCAAGGGAGCAGCAGTAAAACTGGCAGATTTTGGCTTGGCTATAGAAGTCCAGGGAGAACAACAGGCTTGGTTTGGTAAGTAAATACCATTTTTTCCTCACCATTTATTCAGCATAGTGGTTAAGCCTCCCCAACTGCCTCACTCTCACCCCAGAGTGAAATGTGCAGCTGTGTGACTCTTTGACCCTGGAAAACCTGAGTTTCCTGACTGCCAGTTTGTGCTACCTTCTGTGTTCAGCCTGTAAACTTGACTCAGGTGCACACAAGCCCTTTTGCCCCACTTTGCCCTGAGTATTTAGAGGCAGGAAATACAGGAGTAGAACCTGGGAGGGAGACCAGTGGTTTCCCCTTAGGTGAATGAGGACTAAGACAGTAGAGTAATAATGCTGAGTGTACCTGCCCAGTCATCAGAACATTTTGTCTGAACAGGTCTCTGTCAGTTGGAAACACCTGAAAATTTAATACTGAAGCACTTTGGAATGTGACTTCGGTGAAAGGGAAAATAGGGGAGATTGAGCACCTGAGGCTGTAGCCAGATGCTAATTACAGATAGCTTGTTACAGTTAATAGATGCCCCAAGGAGAATGGTGGAAAATATTTAAGACTTGTAATTTTAAACAACAGTGCATGAGCCATTGTGATACATGTGTCTCACGTACCACACTCTTTGAACAGATGTGAAGCATGGGGGAAAATTTATTGTAAATCCCATGTGGAAACAATACAGAAAAAAATATTTATAGCAGCTGCCTATTCTCTGTTAGAGTGGATAGGAAGTGCAGTTTGAAATGGAACAAAGTGGTTGTAAGCTTGGAACAGAAGCAGAAAGGTTTTTCTGGGCAGTGAGTTGGGAGGTTGAGTGCTCACAGCTATAAGTTCGTGTAGATGCACAGGCAGTACCATTGGACATATGCTGACAGCTTTATAAGCCAGCCTGTTGTTTTAAATCCAGCCTTTTTATAAATGGATTTCAGTAATCCACAAAAGACGGAGGAAGTTGCTCTTGCGCATCAACAAACAGACCAGTACAAAAGGAGTGGAATAGAAACAAGGCAGAACACAAGTGGTTTGTCACGATGACAAAAGCATAGATAAACAGGAAGCATGTCAAGAAAAAATCAGCAGATTGAAGTCGACTTCGGGTATATTTTCTGTACATATTGTACCTGCAGGTGATGCAAACGAGGTTGCAGTGCTGTGGAAAATCTCGCAGTTTATTTTTTTGTCATTTGGTTCTTTTGAAATGCTTAGTTTAGGCTCATAACATCATGAGAACTTGGGAGAATGGAACAGAATGTCTTTAAAATATGTGTATAAGGAGGAGTCAGCAAGGTAATGAAAAGAAAGTAGCCTAATGGGGCTATTTCTTTAAAAAAAAGATGAGTGGGTTCTGTACCTCTTTTGGATCTTGCTCTACAAGACCTGTCCAGAGTGGTCCAAGTGCCTGCCTTCAGCTTTAGGACTGTTTTAACAGGGCAGAACATGAACTCCAGTGGATTGGGCATGTTGAACTTTTTCTCACTTTCTTTCAGAAGATTTTTCTGCTTTCTACTGGACTCTGCAACACTTAGTGACTCATGGCATGCTCTGATTCTAATTATAGCTCTGCATCAGTATGCTTTCCTTTCTGTTTTCTTTTTTCTTTTTTTCTGGTGTACTCCTCTGGTGTGATGGTCCCTTTTCGACTCGAACCATGGCTGTGCCTCAGCCGGAAACTCGATCTCTGTGTTTGGCCACAACGGAATACTTTCCTGGTTTGAATGTTTGCAGAACAGACTTGTTCTTTGCATATTTGTAGGAAGCCTTACAGGGCTTAGGTGAAACCTGCCACCCTCTTAGCAGGTACTTAATGTACTGGGAAGGTGGCAGGCAGGTTGAGCTCAATAAAGCACGGATTTTATCTTGGTCCTGTGGACACTTAGATAAATCATACAGGGATAGGAGTCCTAGGTGATGCAATGTCTTCTAGACGCTGCGCAGTTACAGTTTCCAGCTTTGCAAGTTGCTTTAGCTAACACAGTTACTACAAGCAACAACACTTTTCTGCAAAGCACACACTTGTTTGGGGATCCCTCTGAGCAGTTATAAAATAACCCGATAAATGACAGTTACCTATTTCCATTCTTTTGTTTTGTTTTTTTTTTTACTGAAGTCAGGGCTGTGTACTCTTCTGTGTTTGCGGCTTTAAACCACTCAGAATATTGGGGAGAGATTTTACTAGAGCACGTTGTGACAGGACAAGTAGGAATCACTTTAAACTGAAAGGGAGTTTAGATCAGGTAATAGGAAAAAATTGCTCCCTGTGAGGCTGGTGAGGCCCTGGCACAGGTTGTGCAGTGAAGCTGTTGCTGCTCCATCCCTGGAAGTGTCCAAGACCAGGGACAGGGTTTGAAGCAGCCTGGTCTAGTGGACGGTGTCCCTGCCCATGGCAGGGGTTTGGAACAAGATGATTTTCAAGGTCCTTTCAATCCAAACCATTCCATGGTTCTGTGTACTAAAACTGTACCAATTATTTCAGTTTAGATCTATTTTGTATCTTCATTGAGAGATAAGGTTAACTAAGTACTACATTTAATTTTGCTTTAAAGTTTGTTTTCAAGTCTCTCACAGTAATGTTCATTGAGCTGTGGTAAGTTTGAGCCAAGACAAATTTGCTGCCCCTTTAAAATGAGCACTACACCCAAGAAGAGATATGAAGCAGCACTCTATTTAAAGCCACTTAGAACATCTATATTTCAGCTTCTCTAAGGAGCTTAAGATGTGTTTCCTGTGTGATAGTCCTCCTTAACAATTCATAGCTTCCATATCAGGAGCCTGCAAAAAACAAGCTTATTTTTCATGACCTTATTTTAGCTCATTTCTCAGTAGAATTTACAGAATGTGTTCCTTCATTTCCTCCTCCCACTCCAAAATAATTGGCAACTGCAGGACAAAGGCTTCTTCTTTTCTGTAGCTGTACACTTTATATGTTTTCACCATCTCTCATGAGTTTTGTGGAATCCTGGGTGGTATTGCAAAAATGGCATGTGGTCCTTCATGAAAGCCACCAAATTCTCACCTCTCAGAAATTCCCAAGCATTTATTTTAGGCAAAGATGCCTGAAAGAGCAGACTTACTCACTGAAATGCTGCAAACTGCTAGTGGTCATTAAGTTTTTATCTGTTACAGTGTCCTAAGAAAAGTAATATTTACACCTACATTTTGCATTTCTGCTCAGAGAAAGCAGCACTGCTGGTAATGAATAAAGGATGAAGAACATATAAATTTTAAAGGCCAGATTGCTTCAGAGATGCTTCCTGTAAACTTTTGTAAAGAGGCTTCCAGAAGTGGGATGACTTGGCAGAAATGAGTTCTGCAGTGGAAAGATGGTACTAGATGTAGCTCTGATTTTGTGCAACGTATATCTCCTTCCAGTAGCTGCCCCTCTGCTTTGTTAGTTGGTGCCTCATGATGTGCCCTAAAAAACAAATGGGCAAATGAAGCAATTCATGGCTTGGGAAATGCTGTCTTGGATCTTGTGGGCCGAGATGAGAGTCGCTTTTTGCAGAGCACGCACAGATTTTGACCAGAGTTGCCTTTTGACAGGCTTTGCTGGTACTCCAGGATACCTTTCTCCAGAAGTGTTACGGAAAGATCCTTATGGAAAACCTGTGGATATGTGGGCATGTGGTAAGAAGTTATTCTCAAAGTCATATTCAGTCCACTGTAAAGTGTCTTAAGGGTCAGAAATTATATTCTGGGTACATTATACTGTGTATCAGAAAATAGGTATTTAATAAAATTCAGTATTAATTTCTAGCAGACGTCATTGGATTTTTTGTTACCCTACAATCTTATTCTTTTAAAAATTACTTACTAAGTTCTGTTATCATGGCATTCTTGGCCATGTCAGCACAACACACTTTCAAAGAGTATTAGAAGGATAACTGTAGATGTATGATGCCTAATTACTTAGGAAACACCAGTTCATACTGCGAGCTGGACATTTAGTTTTGGTTCACAAGGAGCCTAAAATTTGGTCTGACCAATATACCCCATCTGCAGGTATAAACAGCAAAATTAAGTGTTTTCTGAACTGGAGTCCAGACCAATTGCTTTATCATCCAGTTCTCAAAACTGCGTGCTGAGGTACTGGAAGTGGCAGCTCCCCTGCTGAGAACAGGGGCCAGTTTCCTTATTTCACTTCTACCCACACTGAGTACGTGGCTGTGTTTATGAAAGCACTTTTCTTCAGTCACTGGGAATCATCTCTGTCCAGCTAGCAGGTGGACTTTTCAATTTCCTATTGACCAAATACACAGAAATTTGAGTTTCTCAAATTTGCTTTGCATGAGGTTAGTTATAACACAATCGTTCAGACACCAGTGTAAGCCACGATAAAATCATAAGTAAAAAAAGCATTTTCCTAGAACATCCAGAATCATGGAGTATTATTTCTCCAGCTAGATAAACATTTCCAGAGTTGCTGATCTGATGTTGTGTCAAATGCTCACTATTGCCTGTATTTTTCATTAGAGGTTACCTTGTCAACCCCACTTCTACTGTTTTCCCCAGTATGAGGGGGCAGTATTTTTCCCATCCCAGTGGCTGGGATGATGCTCATGAGCCTTTTGTTTTACATAGTTGTTGGGTGCAAAATTAATTTCTGGAATTTGTTCCTTGAAAGCCATTAACTCTGGTGTGAATTCTCTGCAGGAGTCATTCTGTACATCCTCCTGGTGGGATACCCTCCCTTCTGGGATGAAGACCAGCACAGACTTTACCAGCAGATCAAGGCTGGTGCTTATGATGTACGTACCGTACTCTGTCTATTCACTTATTTATCGTTGTACCTCTAGGCAGGAGTTTCCCAGAAAGAAAAGTTAAGAACTGATGAGATGGTGGCATATGAATTCTGCAGCATCATCTAATGATATTATGTTAAACAGACAAGAGGCAGTTGGTCCTCAGATTTAGGTAATGTGTAAATGATGATGAGGTAAAAGCACAGCCTTAGAATTTCTAAGCTTTTATTTGAATCCAGTACTGGATCCTGAGGTAAAATTGTGTAAAGATTGTACAAGACAATATACACATGTGTATTTTTTTCTGAAGTTCCCCTCACCAGAATGGGACACGGTGACACCTGAAGCAAAAGACCTTATCAATAAAATGCTCACCATCAACCCAGCGAAACGTATCACAGCATCAGAAGCACTAAAGCATCCATGGATCTGTGTAAGTAATTTCCACAGGCTCAACAGGATCTCTTGGCAGACAAGCCAGCTTATGGTTTGCTTCAGCATATAGCAAATGTGTTTAGAGGATAACTTCTGCTTTTGTTCATGCAGCTGTGTAACTATAAATGGTAAAATTATAATTATACAGATATGGTCAATAGTGGTCTATACTGAGATCTCAGCTTGGGGTAAGATTCTTGCAAATTTATCTCCTTTACCTGCCTTGACAGTGTTGTGCAGAACGTTCTCTGCAAAAATGAGTGTTACTTTAAATTGTCAATGAGAAGAGAGTGCAGGAAAGTAGCTTTGAATTAGATAAAGCTTTCCATCTTCATTTCCCTGAAATCATTCAGATAAGCATGAAATGTGCAGGCAGGGGATTAAGGGACTTCTGAAAAGTCAATTTGCAGGCAGCAGAGGCTGCCTGTTTTTTCCTGGATCCAGGACTTTTCTCCTATTCTCAGTGTATTCCACACCATGACTTTTCAAGTGGACTTCACACATGGAAAAGGCTGAGTAAGAGGAGCACAATGGGATAGTCAGACAAGGTAGAAATTAAGGGCCCAAGCTGGGGACTATGGGTTGTAATATGTGTGTTGAGTAAACAAACTGCTAAACATCTGACTGGGTGCCTTAAAATAATTCTATTTTTTTTTCTCTCAGCAACGTTCTACTGTTGCCTCTATGATGCACAGACAAGAGACTGTAGATTGCTTGAAGAAGTTCAATGCAAGAAGAAAACTAAAGGTAAGAATGAAAACTTGTGTTCGGTGTGCAAAACAAATGGTCTCTCTGCAGAGTTTTTCTAAATATTATTCTGAAATGACCTACTGATATAAGATCAGCTTTTGGCTTGAAGATCTCAAACTTTTCATAAAAGTGAATAGAATGTAGCTTTTCTTTTTAAATTCAAAACTGTAACAGTCGTCTGTATTTAGACACACTTAACCTTAAGGATTTTCCTTCAAGAAAACACTTTATTCTTCTGAATTACTCTTTGTTTTTTCCTGGCCAGACACAATAACTTTTCAGATGTGAACTTATCTAATGTGTACATTACAAATAAGCTCCTATTCCCCCCCAAAAAAAGAATCTAAGAACAATAGTAAAGTCTCTTTCATATTCATCTGTATATTTTGAATAATTGCAGTGCATCTGAATACTCCTGGCTTTTGCATTACATACTGACAGTTGGTAAATATTTGAGATATTAAGATTGCTGATAGGTGTGTAATTAAGATTAAATTACAATTTATGCTCTCATGACATGGCATATGAGAGGGAGGGCACAGATAATCCATTCTCTCAGGGTTAATTCAGTGTATTAATGGAGTGTATTTTACTAGTGTATTTTCCTTTTTGTTGTGTCGTGTTGGCATTCAGAATTTTACACAAGTGTGATGCTAATTTGAGAAAATGTGTGTGTACACAGGGGGCCATTTTGACAACAATGCTGGCTACCAGAAATTTCTCAGGTATGTTCACTGAGCTCCAGATTAATGCAGTCTTTATATTGTGATATCGGTGAAGGCTGAGATCTAATTAGGATTCCTTCAGGAGCATCTAAGTATGATATATATTGTGTTATTTCCTGTGGTGAAGCAAACAAGAATTTAATCTGTTTGGGCCAAAAAAATCTCTAATAGGTGACAATCTGATTTTTCTGTAGAATTTGAGCTCCTTTCCTTGTTTTTGATTCCTACCTGTCAAAGACAGGCAGCATTTTCATGCCACTTTCGGTGCAGGCAAATTGAAAGCTTATAGCTCCATATGCACAAGTACCACCAAGCAACCTTTAGAACTGATATATTTTTATAGATATGAAAAGTTATTCTGCAATTCTGTTGCATCCTATATTAAAAATACTAGCAGTACACATTCATTTCTTTATTGCTTTGCTAAGTAGTAAAAAAATGTAGTAACATGAGTCTGATTTTCTTTCTAATGCCCAACACTGCCTAGCTGGGTGTAAGAAGAGTTGTTTTCTTTTAACGAAGCAGTTTTGTCCTGATGACTGGAGATTTAGATCTTACACTAACAAATTCTTATAGCAAAAGCTGAAATTGCTGTTATCAGAAGTTGGAATTGTCCAAAGTAGAAGAATTGCCTGAATATTGATGCTGTGTTGAGTTTTTCATTTTGCCATTTGAGATTTGCAGTGAATAGTGAAATAGAACACCAGATTTAAAAATCAGAAATTTTACATATCCTTCTACTCTGTGATGTAACTATTGGAGTGTAACATAAATTATTGTGCAGACAAAAAACATGATAGTGCTCTGGGCATGTTTTGAATAATAATAAGCACTGACTCATCCAAAAAACTTACATAATCATGAATGCAAGAGCAACTTGTTCAATTTGCGTAGTACTTGAAATACAATTTCTTTCTTAGTTAAGTTCCCTTCTTTAATACACACCTAAACAGAGGATTGCATTTATCTAAACTACCTTGAGTTAGTGCTTAATGAATTCCAGTGTCTGCCAATTCATTTAGAAGGTGGGAAGGCTGTAGGCTGCACTTCTTGTAAATATGAATTACTGTTAAATGTCAAACAAACAAATCATTCCTCATCCCTTTTCATAACTGTCACTGTCTATATATGTAAAGATCAAATTCAATTTCCATGAACCAGAAAAGTGGATGTAGTTTTTAAATAGTATTTCAGCATGAAAATCAAACAGGGTTTTTGGCTTTTTTTGGATTTTCTCACCTGTCATCTCTTGTTTTATGCCATAGCCACCGGTGTTTTTTCTTGATGACGTGTTATTTTTTGATTTCTTTATTCATTGTATATCATGCTTATGAAGGTCATTTGTCCATAATGATGTGGTTATAAAAGTGTTTTATTTTCCTTTTTTTTCTTCCTTTTATGTGGAATGTATATTTCTTGTGAGGTAAGACCCTCAGCACGTGAAAGGAACATCTTTTTTCTCTTCTCAATCCAAACTGCTGTTTGTCCTCAATCACTCTAATTTCTCCATGCTGTCACAAACCATTTGTTTCCAGTCTGCTTTCTGGCCTAGTAGCGCTGCCTTAGGTTTTATTTATAGCTCTTGCTTGTAGTTGCAAGAAACCTCTCATTGTGGGCTTAATTTAGAATATGCTGATTGCTTTGCTCCTGCAAATTCTTTAAATACTCGATTCGTATGCAGCGTCTGTGACGAAAGGGAGATGAATCCAAACACTACAGAAAGTCCATCGCAGGCCAAAGGCAGCAGTGACACAGCGTGCGCTGTAAGGCGCGGCAATCCATCCCATCTTACTGCCCCTCCTTGGACCGTTTACATAGAACCTGTGGTGTTTGTCAAGCAGCAAAAGAACTCAGAAGCTTCATGCACAAAGTCAGCCAAAGGGCCTACGACGGTCTTTAAGAATTAATGGGTGTTTTCCCATATTTTTGTAAGGGCTAAGGCTGTAAAACAGGCTTTGAAAGCTGTTAACTTCGGGGGTTTTTCGTCCTTAGGTTTCAGAAATATCTCCTTCTGCTTGTTTTCCCCAAATAAATACCTGAAGTTAATGGAGTGCCCACAGTATTTGGGGTAATATAAAATCTAAGGCCCTCTTGCCTCAGGTCCTGAAAGCACACATTGACACAGGGTGTCCGATCTCCAAAGTATGTGGAGAACAATTTGGTTTCAATATTTACTTACATGTTTCTTTGAAGAAAAACATGCAGTGGTACTGCTGCACAATACAGGCAAGCTTTTTTTGTTCATTTTAGCTGTAAGACTTGGCCATGTGGGAGTTCTAATGGTAGTGTTGGCTGATGTCCATAGTTATTAAACTGCATTTGGAGGGCTGATGTATTATTGAAGGTAGAAACATCAACCTGGCTTCACTTTCCACGGTTTATTTCATGTAAACAACACAATAATGGACATTAGTCATTTCTGTACAGTTGCTGAGGTGATCCTACATTTTCTGGGCTGTAAAATGAGCACTTAATGCAGAGGTAGCTTGAAAATAAGCCACAAGTACAAGAATTAACTGTAAAGGTAAACCACATACTCAGTAACTCCAGTATCCTCAGCCAGTCTGAGCAGCCTTGGGTGTGCAAAGTCCAATTGGTTTGGGTTTTGGGGGATTTTTTTAAGATAAAGATGCCAGCAATGATGGGAGCTCCATGTTGGGACTGTCTCCTTTATAGATAGAACAGCAATTTCTTACAACCTGAGCTGTGGAACACTTTCTGATGGGAAGATTGGGTCATAAACAACAATAAAACCCCAGTAACGGCAGGCTTGTTGTGTAATGTATTATTCTTCAAGTCTTTGGCAGTGATTCATGAAGCATTTACGCTTTAGTGAATAGTTTATATGGATTTGGTAGGTCAGCCAGCATGTATTTCTGCTGTGAATATTTTCAGGTTCAGAGCTGTGCTGTGCTTGTTTGCACGTTAGCCTTCCAAATTTAGTAAATTAGGATTATTTGGTGGCAGTTTTAAGTGGTGGAATTTAAAGCCTGACACATGAATAACATTATGGCAAATGAAAATTTGAAGAAATTTGATCGGTGTACAACACAATTCAGAAAAGAGCATGTTTTTCTTCATTAGGAGCTGAAGCAAAGCCTAGAATTTGTTATTACTGCCTCACGGGCAGCAACCCTCTGGAACAGCCCCTTCACCAGCAAATCATCCTTCCTTTCTTCCTCACAGCTGTGCTGCCCTTTCACACAGGGAGGCTGATGCTGTCACGGTGGGAAGTCCCCAGAGGAGGGTTATGCATATTGGTGCCATCATTGAGACACCAGTGGGCTCTGCAGACACCTGGTCCAAGTCCCTGCCATCAAAACAATGCCTTTTCACAGTGGTATCAAACTAGCCCTATCATCAAATAGAAACGTATTGCAGTTGAGAAAATGGATATATCCAGAGCTGCTGCTTTTACACTCGCCCTGCTTCCATTTCCTCTCTGCCGCCCAAGGAGCTCTCTCTCGCTAGAATTAATATCGACCCACGGCTTTAGTTAACAGAAAGAGAGAGGTTTGATAATCCTAAAGATTGGTAGTTTCCTAAAGATTTCATTCCCTGTGCTCAGAGAAACAAAAGGAGGAAATAAAAGCTGAGAACATACCTGGAGCTGGGAGGCACTGGGGGTTTGCTGCACAGCTGGCTGACCTCAGGGGAGCCACCTGACACTGAAATTATTTGTCTCATTTTACAGCAGCCAAGAGTTTACTGAAAAAGCCGGATGGAGTTAAGGTAGGTTAAACACCTGCTTTCCATTTCAAAGATATATTCTTAGTCTCCACCTATCTGTAACTTCTGCCAGGTTTTATAATTGATTATTGCTATTTCTTTCTTCATAGAACCTGTTAGTAAGTGCTACTCACTAGCCATCTTGAGTGGTTAAAGTTAGTAGATGAAGCTTAGAAATGAAAGAAAAACAAATACTTGAAAAGCCAGCATTAAGCAGAAGATAGAAAACTACTGGAGAAAATTCTTTTTCTTGCTTTTTTAATGAAGAATAATTATGTAATTAATGACTCAGAATTATCAATTAACTTGTAAATAATGGTTTGGTGGTGGGCTTTTTAGGCATCAGTGTTTATGTGCAGCCCTGTTGCCTCTGTGTTTCCCCTTGACTTTCCATTAGATTTCGTGGAAGACCAAAAGTGTACAAGTAGGCTTGGCTCCACATGAGGTGTGTTCTGCCAGATGTACTTGCTATATTTGGCAGAACTTGAGGGGTTTACTGTCTCAGAGCAGCTCATCCTGACTAAGAGACCTTGCTAAGAAGGGAACATTTTGGCAGCTTTCGTACATGATTTAGAGCTCCTGTTCTCATGTCACCAGACCCTGCAGGAGGAGAGATGCTTCACAAATGAACATTCTGCATAAATACTTCGGGAAAAAAAAACCAAAAACCACTCAGCAGAAAATGTATTTTGATTATTTTCCTCAGAGGACTCTTAAAGACTAATATAATGCCTCAAGCTTTCATTATAAGATTCAAAAGATATTCTTCTGTGCTCTCTGTGTTTACTCAGAAGGGTGTCTTTGACCTGAATTTTAATTTTCTATTTAATCTTAATGTCTTACTTTAACAAAATATTATAAATACTTGCTTCAAGACCAGATTCACAGTATATTTGTGCCTGCTGTCTGACATATGCACACTTTGCTGATGAAAAAAATCCCGAGCCTGACCTACAAAGAAATGAGTACAATACCATTTCAGTGTTCCTCACTGCCAAGCAGTGGAGATCCCAGTCACATGGAGAAGCACACATTTGGAATGATTCTGTCACTGCTGGAAAACCCTGAAAATGTTTCATTGTGGAATAGATAAATTTGATGCACTCTCTCTGACCAGTTTTCCTTTTTAAATATCATTCCTCCTACAGGTCTACAATGCTATTTGTTCTATCGCAGTCTCAATTATAACATGGGAAACAATTGTTGCCAAAATTTTGCCTAAATTGTACCTGTTGGGATTCAGTTCTTTGGTTTTCAGTACATGTTATGTGTCTGCTGTTAGTCTGCATGGTCATGTGGAGAAATGGGAGTAAATGTACATCTGGGGAAGTCTGTTTTTGTCATTGCTGTTATTGAGATGCTGTTATTGAGATACTCGGTAGCATTTTTCCACCTCTTCCAACAGCTGTAGCTGTCTTTTTCTTATTAAAAAAAAAAAAAAAGCCAAAAGAGAAATATACTGTACTCCATGCATTGATACTGCAAATCCAACCAGTCACGTTTTCTTCTTTTCCTTTCTCTCTGACTGGTCAATTCAGAAAAGGAAGTCCAGTTCGAGTGTTCAGATGATGGTGAGGATCTTTATCGACAGATTTTTTTTTTTTCCTCCTGTGACACATTCACACTTAGAAATCAAACAGTTGCATTTAGCTTTGTTAACATACTGTGAGAACTGCAAGACTTTAAAGTACAACTTAGTGAATTTTAAGCCTGCAGTTGCTATGTGCCATGCACAGTGAATCGTTCGGCGTTCTTTCAAGCAAGTCTTTACTTTTTCTAACCTGGGGACGTACAAAACCAAAAGAGTAGATGTAACACCAGCCAATGCAGCTGTTCTTAGTAAATAAGAATAGTAACAAAGTAGTAATCTTGTAACCGTCTTCATTTTTAAAACCTCCTTATTTTAAAAGCTAATATTATTAATATCATAAAATGTAACACAAAACATGTTGCACAGTGATACAGTACTGCATTAATTGAGCCACTGTAGCCCATGATGCCATGCTAAATGCTCAGGAGTAAAAAAGCCAATTTCCCAGCCTTCCCACACTAGAGTTTCCCAACTCAGGGCTGTGTCCCAAGTTGTCCTAGCTGACAGTCTCAATAACTTTTCTTCCTCCTCAACCTACTCTCCAATCTTGTGTTCATTTGGCCTCCGTGACTGCACACAGTAACTTCTTCTGTTGCTGTTTATGGCGGTTTTGAATGTGACCTTTGAGATGCTCGTGAGGATGGGCTCTGCCTGTTGCTGCTGCCAGCAGAGAGAAGGCAAACAGCCCTCATTCACACCTTTCACTGAGAAGCCAGCTCTCCTTGGAAAGTAGAAACTGCTGGCTAGGTGCAAGCAGTTACGTAGGTAAATCCTCTGTTCCTTGGGTGAATGCAGAATTCCAGTGACAGGAACCACGACGTGCAAAGGAGGGGTACCAGGACGGTGCGGTGTGGTCATTGCCAGGATCCCAAACCTGAAGTGTACGTCAACGTTTTGCTGCAGAAATGATGTGTGAAAGATAAAGCCCCAAGATACAGGCTTTATTTGTTAAAATATTTTCACATTCTGTGGGAAAAAGGCCCATAATGATTTCTACGGTCGTGCCCAGCTGTTTGGAGTGTGTGTGTGTGTGTGTGTGTCTGTCCCACACTACTGTCACACCTCAGAGTGACTTTGGCAAGCGATACAGCAATAAAACATTCTCCTTCACAACAGAAGGTCACTGGATAAGCACAAATCAACTTTGAAGTAACTGCTTCATATGACAATACTGTAATCCTTTTGGAATTATTTCCCTTTGCTGTTAGAAATATGTGTTCGTAGATTAATATCTCTATTTTATGAGAGAGAAAACATGTACAGCTTATTGCTCTTTTCCCTCAAAGTTTCAAAGGGTTTTATCAAGTTCTGTTTATATGGAAGAAATTGGAAGGAATGTATTTTGAATCACATTCTCTCTCTCTTCCTAATGAATGCTGGATTCTCAATATCTTGCTGAAGAAGTTTTGAATAGATATCCTGTCGTTTTCAGGAGTAGCTGTAATGAATATTGTTTATTTTCATAGTTTATTGTTTATTTTCATAGGGCTTCCACCAAGAGAGTATGGACCCAAGCCCGCTCTCCTTACTCAGGCAAAATTGGAATTGAACTTTGACTAACCTGTTTTCCTTATATATTCAACCAAGAACACTCATTTGGGATGCCACTTGAGTTTTTGCATTAAGCTGCTACTGAATAGGACTGTATGAAATCGAATGAAGTCTTCATTTCTTTGCTTATGTTTTTTCTTTATGTCAATTTTCTTTTTGCTAGGGTCCTTTTAGTCTCTCAATGACTACAGTGTCACAAAAAATGAATTTGTAATTATGCAACTTGATGTACAATTTTTGTCCCGCTTGAAAGGCTTAGTCTGCTGTCAAGCAGCCCTGTTTGTGCTCCCACTCTTCTACAGATCTCCAGTTGAACTTTCATTTACTGAAATGGATGGGGCCTTCTCTAAGTATGGAGTTCAGGGTTCTGCCCATCTCAGAATCCCATAAATATCAAAGCAAGTAAAATATATGCCAAAAAAATATATAAAATATATACTTAAGTATATATATAAGTATATAAAATATATACTTAGATCTCTCCATGAAAGACTTTATGCTCAAAGGTGTTTGTTCTCTCCCTGTCCTGACTTCAGACAGTCTCACAGCTTACAGCTGTAATTGTGCATAGAGAAATGAAATTTATTTGGCAGCAACTAAGCCAAGTCAGGGCGAAATCACTTGCAACTAAATAATGACTCATTTGTATGTTCTCTTAATGACAATTTCTTTAGAAAGGCCATTGTTTAAAAAATAACTGTTCCTCATCCTCCTGTCTGTAGAGCATCGTGAACTTTGCTTTTAAATCAAAGAAAATTATTTTTATTCTATACAGGCAAATGGTTTCTATTAATAATGGTATTATTAAATAACATTGAGCATTGACATAAGGTTCCCTGATTAACTAACAAAACGGCTTTACATTCTGCAGAGCCAGTTAAATGCTGGTTAAAAACTAGAAAATTTGTGATCTGTAATTCATTACTGCAAATCCCGTGGACGTTTCCATAATTTAAATGTATCTTAAGTAAGAGTCACTTCAGCGGCAGGCTCAGTTCCTGAAATCCACGAGTCAGCTGTCACACCTGGCCCAAAGTAAAATAATCATCATAAAGTGCTGAGGACATAGAGGCTGTGAATTTCATTTCTTTCCATTCCATAAAGTTAATTACATTTTTAGGAAAATCCATTTACAAAACAATTTCAGGCATTTCTGGCTCTGTTTTGCACATTTATTAATAAATACTATGGCTAGAAGGTTCAGTAGAACTTGGATTTTTGGATCAAAGTCTTTTCAGATGATCTGTATCTATGTACCTAATTCTGCATCATGCTTTGGACCATCCTTGTTAAAATTAGACATGACCAAACTGTACATAATATTTTTTACTCATTATTGTTAGAGAAAAAAAAATACATCTTTCAAGTGAGTTTTACAATATTTGAATCTTGCTTTTCAGTGCATGTAAAAAGTTGTTTGCTGCATTATTTTTAGTATTTCTGTTCTTCCCATACCCCATGGTAGTAATGAAAGTTACATCTTAAAAAATTGATTTAAAGGATCAGATATTTGGAAACTTCCTGCTGAGCAGTTCAATTTGAATTAATATTTTGTGCAGATAAAAGCCAGAATATGTAGCACTGTGCTAAGCTTAAGTATCATGAGGACCTGTATGTAAAGTCCAACAGAGAGGTGCTGATGGCTGCAGTAAGACTACAGGTACCATAGTGGGAAACCTCACACTTCCAAGTCACAGTGCCAACACTGAGAAGCTGCCAACGATTTTCTGCTAAAAATAGCACCAAAAAAGCTAAAGGGACACCAGTCTCTTTCTAGCATCAGTCATATTTATTCCAAAGTGGAATCAGAAGCCAGTAGAACAAATTACAGATCCTTGGAGCCCTACAAATAATCAAATATTATTTATGGTTGGGATAATTAATTAGGAAGAAAGAAGTGTGGAGTGCAATGACCTAACAGCATTGCATGTCAAGAAATGGCAGTGGCTATTTAGGACTTGGTTGCAACCCCTATTAATTCTTTATTCTTCTTAGACGTGCTTAGCTGGTATTTAAGGGCTCTCTGCTAAGTGTCTCAGCTCAACTCATCCATCCCTTATCCAGGCCTTGGTGCAGGGCTCTGGCAGCCTGTGGGGAGGAGCTGCCAGCCAGTTCCCAGGCTAGTGTTAGTGTTCCTGCAAGCTGCCAAGTTCATCTTTCTGTATTCTTTATTTCCATATCTATATCTATCTATAGATACCAATTCCTGTCTATAGATGTTGTGTGCAGAGATATAGATAGGGTGCCTACCGTGAGTTCTAAGGCCTGTCTGTTTCTGTTTTCTGCATACCTACAGATAAACAACAAAACCAACGTGGTAACCAGCCCCAAGGAAAATATTCCTACCCCGGCGCTGGTATACCTGGAATTTTCCTTCTCATGCTCTCTGGAAGTTTTTGACTGTCTTCTGTTTGTTCTTTATTTTTTTTTATTTTTTTTTTCCCCTTCTTTGCTTTTTCATGCATTTACTCTGTTTGCTTTCTAAAAACAGGTTTTGGAAAACCTTTTTGTTTGAATGATGCAATTATGCTGTCTTTTTTTTGTGAGGAAATCCATTAGAGCGTGTTTATTGACAGAAAATGTTAAATGGAAGCTGGATGCGGTAGAGTCGTAGCATTTGTAACTGTAGCTGAATTTTTTGCATGCTGTGCCAGAAAGTGAGTAGAATGCGCTTGGTGTTGCTCTTAGCTCTTTGCCTGATGACTGTTTCCACCTTCTAATGCTAACCTTTTGCACCAATGAAATTTTTAACAACCGGCTCTATTATTTTATTGAGTTTGTCTTAGTTACTAAGTATTGATATCCAGGAGAGCTAACAGGATTATTACTAGGCTGCCATAAAACAGACCTTATTCAGATTTTTGTTCCATATTTCCTGAAACTCAACAGGACTTTGCAAGTGTTCTCTGGGATCAAGAGGCATTTAGAGCTAAACATTTTGCTTGTTTCTTCTCCATTTAAATCAGCAGGAGACGTTACTCATTAATAAGATCTGCTAAGCACATATTACAAATCAAAGTGATATTCCTGGATGTTTACTGCAGTCTCACTTTTATTAATAGCCCTATTTCTAAGGCACCTGTGTGTCACGGGGCTCACCGATGTAAATGCCAGTGCCTAAGTACATTGTGTTGTGACCTGTTGTTTCCTATGTGCATATAAAACTTGGAAAATGGGGTAGTTCACACACTTTTGGAAGCATTTTTCCTCTGGACATTTTTTGAGCAGCTGGCACTGAGGCATACAGTAAGTTCTTCCCAAGGCTGAGCCAGCAGGTTGCACACAGAGTTTATGGCAGTCTGTTCCCAGGCGAAGCCGTGCCTGATGGCCCGTGCTGAAAGCGTGCTGGCTAACAGCCATTTCAAAGATTATTGAACCTTCTTCTAAGGTTAAAGGATTTGGGGAAATTATACTTTTAAATGACGTGAAGATCTCTCTCGCTTGCTTTTATGCAGCCCTGCCCAGGCAGGAGTTGAGGGCAATCCACACATTCCAAACCACGGTAGTGTCTAGGAGTAGTCATCCTTAATCCCTATCAATTCCACTGTGTTTCAATTTGATCACTTCATGCTAATACAAACAAATGTGATTAAAGCAAAGAGGTTATTAAAACTTAAAGATTTGTGGCCGCCCTGCCTGTCCAGGTTCAGACAGGAAAGCACACGGAGCATTTGGCCTGCCCTTGTCCAGAAGAGCCTCTGCAGGTCCCCAGAGCTTCAAAGCCCTGCACACCCTGGTCCTGAATAAGGTCTCTGCATGCTGCTGCTTTAGGTGAGATAGCCTTTTTTGCTGGCTTGCTGTTGAGGAAATCTGTGTTAGAGACATCCAGTTTCACCCCCTGGCGACAGTTAACATTTGTTTTAACTCTTGTCAGTGTTCAGCATTTGTGAGCTGGCTCTTCTTGCACTCCCTCACACCAATGAAAATGTATTTACCAATGGGAACTCTTTCTCTCTTTATTTTGTTCTTGCTCAGGAGCCCCAAACAACAGTAATCCACAACCCTGATGGAAATAAGGTATTCAGAAAGAATCAACTCCATCTTGCTTTTCCACACCACACATTCCATCCACTATTCCACAGCACAATAGGGCCGTTCCAAGAATTTGTGAAGGAAAATCTCATTCCTGCATTTGTTACACCCGGTGTCTCTCGAGCCTGTTTTCATCCATGTCCATCTGCTGCGTGCCTCCTCCTGCTCCTGAGCTCCTGAAGCTCTTGGGGGAGTCGGTAACAATGGGCAGAGCTCAGTGCCCTGTGCAGCCCCTCTCGGGGAGCCAGGGGTCTCTCTCATTTCAGCCAAAAATGCTACAGTCTAAGGGAAACCTATGAGTGCTGTTCTCAGAGCGTGGTGAGATGATCCTGGCGAGTTTCACGTGCAGTCGTTGCCTCAGACAAAGATGTCATTTCAGTTTATCCCATCTGCTGTTTCTCAGCATGCTTATACACTGTGTCGTGACGTGTCTTTTGCACAGGACTTTGGTTTTCTTCCATAACATCACTGGGCAGTTTCCAAAAAATTTCACGTTTCAAGTGACAAAGAGGTCTTTTGATTTTTTACATGTTTTCTTCATGCTCTTTTCTTTTTCTCATGTATTGTGATGTTTGCATCTGGCAGCTGATCCCTAAAACGTGTTTTGTTTTGTTTTTTTCACGCATGGACTTGAAAAGGGCCAGGAAATACGGTCATTTACATATAGCACATGTTCCTAGGTTTCCTGAAAAGAATTTATGCTTCAACAAGGATTTCACTGTTTGCAGTGCTGACTTAATTCACATCCCATTTATCTAGTCTTAACTCCCTGTGGTTATTTCATAAGAGAAGGAGTGGATCTGAGTGACGAAATAACGCATGCAGACAATCCTCAAGCATGGTAGTGCTGATGGTGTGTGTTGTGCTTTTGTGTCCCGGTCCTTTATGTCCCCTGCATCTGTCCGACACAGAGCCTGTGTTTTCGTGTTTCTACTCTTTCAGGTCCCCAAGTTTAAACTCACAGGCCACGAGCAGCCTGTGTTTGAACAGCAGGCTGATCTTTATCGCTGAAGTCCACTAAATCCCAGAAAACCCAGATAAAACATTGGCATGACTACATCTACTTGATTTTATTACATAATCTCAGCAAGTAAGAGACTCAATGTCCCAAAAGATCACAGCAAACAAACGAACCCCTTAGTGCAGAGAGCTCCTCCAAAATTTATCTAAAAGACTGATCCTTGTAGTATGGCAACTGGAGTGGATGCTTCAGTGTTAGAGGCTACATCTGCCCTGTGAGCTTTGCATGGTGTTTACAGCTCGTATTTGTGTGAGGTTTTTGTTCACTTGTAAGTACTTTATCTAATATTTGAAGTGCTAGAGCATGATACGTCCGTGTGGAGTGGAACATCTAACACAGCCAGGACAGGGACAGCATGGTGGCTCGTTCAGTTTTGTTTGTGTGTGAATTAATTCCTCTGGTTTGACTTAGCAATGCACTTTTGGGTTTTGAAGGTCTGAGTAATGCATTAGCCCTCTTGAACATTCCTTTGGCTCAGCCTCGTGAGGATACATTAAATGAAGGGCACTGGCAAATTTACCTTTCATTATTTAATTGTAAAATCCCTAAAAGAATTAAAAGCAATACCAGTTCTGTCTTCTCTCTCAGATAGAAACAGATCAGTTAATCTTTTTTGTTATTGAGCTGCAGATTTAAAAAAAAATTAACCTTTTACTTCTCAAGAAAGTACAGAGATAAAAAAAACCATCTGGCTTAAAACTTTCCAGCTCTTTGCAGCTGTTAGATTTGACAGTGCCCTGTTGAATTTGCCCATTATATTTCATGTTTCTGGTAATTAAGGAAAGACTGAGATACAATATCCTTGCCTTTTTAAGTGTGATGGCTTAAGAATAAACTAACTGATGGATGAGTCATTCCTCTGCATGACTGTTGGTTGAAGAATACTGCTACAAAGATGCCTTAGTTTGTCAAAGTTCTTACCATACATTCATCAGTTCTCTCCATCTCCTTAAAAAAAAAAACCAAACACAAAACCAAGTATAAAAATAAGATCACCTGATTCAATATGCTTCAGATCACTGTGAGACTTCATTTGAATATACATTGCATAAGTCACGTGAGCAGGAAATCGGTTGTAAATGGTAGCTTGCAGAAGCCTGCTTATTTAGAAGGTGGAATTGGAATGGAATGACTTATTTTGCACAGTTGATTTAATCACTAAGCTTAAAATGGCAAGCTCTCCTACTTGGCTGAGGTAATTCATACCTTTCAGATGGACTTTGTACAGTTGGATGTCAAAGAAAAGAAACTTTGCTGTACATTCCTGTGAAGCATCAGAGTGCAGGAATTGTGTTTCTGTTCCGTCCTGTGGAGAATGGCAATGTTTGACATCCATTTCAGGTGGAAATGTCTCAATCAGTGTGTGCCCATTTGTTTGTGAATGACATCCCACCCCGCTTCAAGGCTTTGCATGATTGCTGTAACTAATCCTGTCGTTTTCCGAGGCACGCAAGTGAGGCTTGGCTTGTTTTGTACATTCAACTCACGTTTGCTTCTCAACAGGAATCAACAGAGAGTTCCAACACGACCATCGAAGATGAGGATGTGAAAGGTAGGATTTTACACTTGAAATGTTTGGAGAAGCAGTAACATGAGTTTCATTGTTGTATTTCAGTAGGCCATTAAACACAGAAACCCCTAATGAACCTTAGGAGGGAGTAGTGATTTTCCTTTTTTAGAAGAAATTACTTTTGATATGTTTCAGACTTAACTTTATCTTTTCAGTTCCCAAAACACCATTTCCCGTGGTGTTTTGGGATTAAGAGTATAAAGTTACTGCTTTTTAACTGATATTAGTTCCAGTAATAATAGAATTAGATTACAAATGTGTAAGTCAGTGCTTTGTAGCTTTTACTTAGTTTATGTTTAGCATGCATTTGTGTTTTGGGTTTGGTTTTGTGTTTGTTTTTTTTTCATGTCACCATTTTTATTTTTTGTTCTGTTCAGATGCCAGTGTATTTTTTTGATTTCCTTCTGTTCTGTCCATACACTTATTTTAATCTTCTTTTATTCTTTAAAATCGGTCATCAAAACTTTTTTTATAAACTTAGTTTTGTAGCTTCACAGATAGTACTTTTGTTTCCATTTTTCCCCCTCTAGACATTAAGCTGTGATGTTTACACCTACCTCCTTTAATAGCATTATGTTTTTAAGTGCAAAGAGTTTGAAAAAGGGAGTTTTGGGTTTGTGTTTCTCTGATTCACAGGAGAGATTGGCTTTTGGCCTCAAAGAACAATGGTGTAGGTACAGGTGAAACGTGGGCCAGAGGTGATAGATAAGATAAAACAGAGAGAATGGATGCAACAAATTGGTGGTGGTGTGAGTTAATGTGAAAGGAGAGAACAATTATAGGGCTCTGCAGCTGATGCATTGGAAAATACAGCATCATTTACCTTTAATCATAACATTTTGTATTTCTTCCTTCAAACTATTTGGTGCAGTTTAACAACCAAGCTTATGAAATGAATAATTTAATTACAGGGCCTCTGTGTGAGGATGTAACGTAGTGTTATTACAGTAGGATTTTTAGAAAATTCTCTCTGAAGCTTAGCACACAGAATTGTACCCCAGGGGGATACAATTATATGAAAAAACAATAATGAAAGTAATTTGCCTAATTCTTTTGTACGATTCTGCAGTATCATAGTTAAGGGCAAGTTAGATGGCCACAATGTATGGTATTCCTAACCCAGAAAAGGGAGATCTTGCAGTCAGCACAGGTCTGAGGAGCAAGATCCTGTTTGTATCTTCCCTGCACAGTGTACAGGGATTTCAATTTCTGTTTATTTGAAAGACAAATATCATTTCCCTCTTATTAATTGCTCATGAACTCGCTTGTTTTTCACTTCTTAGTATTCCTCTCATACTTCCCATCTTTCCTCTGGAGGCTGTTGTTCATACTGTTTTGTTATAAATTAAAGCTAGCAGTGCCCCCACGGTCTAATTTGTAGAACGATTCAGGGAATAGGCAGTCCTGCAACCCTGACACCTATTATAAGCTCAAGCTTCCTGCATTAGCAAGGCACTCAGGAAAGATTATTTCCCCCCAACACCAAGCTTGACTCACAGATGTATATTTTGTAGGAGAGCAGTGAGAATGTTGTTCTCTTATCAGCAACAGCCACTGGAGAAAAAACACTGATAGGGACAAATGCATTTCAGAGGAAGGAGAGAGAATTCTCCAGGTCCTTACACATATGCTCAGGATGACTCAAGATGTTTGTCACCACATTTGAGACCTAGAAGGAATGTTCTGTGCCTTAGATGGTAAAGAATGTTTAAACCTTTTTGCTTTTCTTTGCAGCATGGAGTATAGCATGGAGGAGGCTCTGTCCTTGCCAGGAAGGAGCAGGGGGCTGTGGCTATAACTGAGCAGTGTTCTTAGTGTGTGTTTTATGGCATTGCAGTGTGACCCACACTGCCCAGGGAATGGCTCTGCAGGGGTGGGAGGGCTGTGTGCATTATTCCTGCTCCCAGAATCCCGAGACCTTGCCTGCACTGCACAGACCGGGCCAGGGCCCCTTCCTTCGTGTAGCCCACACGGGCTGAGAACATGCAGCTCTGCATCAAGGGCTTTGCTCTTTGGGGTTTATTTGCCTCTTTGAGAGGTGTGGCTCCCACGGGCCTGTTATGGGGTGCAGCATCCCCAGCACACTCATGTCTCACGTGGGAGCGGGTGCACGTGCACGTCTGTGCCAAGTGTTAGGAATGTTAGGATTCATTAAGACAGGGAGCAATTAAAAACCTCTTTTATCACCTATCATTTATGTATCCTCAGGATCAAATTCTCCTTCTTTCTGTCAGGGATGCATGCAGCATTCTCCTCTCATGTCAGGATCTCACCCTGTTTTCACTTTTGAAGGCAGCTATTTAACTTGAAAACAGTAAAATCAGGCTTACTTTTCATTTTTTATATCCTGGAAATCTTGGTGTCTATAACTTTACCTTGTTTATGTATACACTTACCTCTTTTAGGACTGGAACACATTTCTTTTACTAGAAACAGTGCTTGCCAAACAACAGTGAGCTGTAATAACTCAAGCAAAAAGGTAATTATATCATTTGAGTCTGAAATGACTTGAAACTGTAGTTCAGGTTCCTTGCTAAGATAAATTTCTGATAACAACCATCCATCACAGCCTTATCTACACAACAGTAATCCCTCCTAAATATGACAGGAGCAGACAGGAAGAACATGCTGAGAGCTGGACTGTAGGCAATGCCTTCTTCTGGAATTGCTTCTTCCTGTAGTAAGGAGACTGGAACTATTGGGCAGCATCTCTGTGATATAGCTTTGATTTTTCCAGTAATGCTATGGAATAGCACCATTATTTTTGTCTCATGGGTTTTCAGAAAGGTGAGTTGTTAAATCTACCATGGACAGGAAATCTAGATTTCTCATGATGTCTTTTTGCTCCTGGAGACAAGTTAGCAAAAGCATTAGTAAGAATGATGCTTGGCAATAGGGAAAATTTGAGAGCTGTAAGACTCTTACAGGTTTGACAAATTGTGACTTACTGTGCTGCATCTGGAAGGTACATTGCTTGGAAATAATTAATATATTTGTAATTCATTTTATACCTGTTGGCCTAATTTTATTTAACAGTAGAAAGAAAGCAGTTTAAACTATTTCTTTTGGAATATACATTCCTTAAAAATCATTCAAATTTCTAAGAAAAATTTTTCCAAAGCTCTTTTAAAGCCCTTTGTATCTGAGTACCAGCTACAGGGGTTAATCTGCGCTGGCATCTGAACAGAGTCACTCACACCTACAACCTTTACAACTGTTCTTTGGCACCCACACTGCCCCTGAAAATACATCATTAACATTGTTTGTGTGCTCAAAGGTTTTCTAAGTTCTTGCTGCTTCTAATTAAATTATCATTATTTTTCTTTTGGCCTTCTTTTTTTTCTTCTTCACATGTACTTGACCCTCACACAGCTTTCACAAAGCAGGAGGACATGGAGAGGTTGAGTTCCACCCACCACTCCTCCTCTTCCATTGCTTCTTCATTCCACTGGTCACCACCCTTGCCGTGCCCCAGAGGCCGCTCCTGCTGCCAGTGCCTGCTGAGGAGTCTGATCACTCTCTACCTCTTCATCTTTGTTTGTTCATATGTTGTGTTTCTTTCCATCAATTCAGCGGGCAAGTCTATGAGAAATGCAAACTCAGAGAGTCAATCGCTTGAGTCTGAGCTCTCCCACTCCACTCCTTCCTCTGTACTATGTAAGTTGAGAGACTCATCTGTCAGATGATCTCCTTTGTCTCTCCTCTTCCCTCCCCATCATCTGACAGAAGCTCAAAAAAGGTCAATGCTGTGATCTGTCCAATCTAGGAATGACCTGTGCTTAGCCTTTACAAAAGTAAAAAATTTTAGGTATCTTTTTCTTGTTATTAATTGTAAAAATATTTTCATCAGCTGTAATAGCAGTATAAATATGTATTTCAGAAAGCTGTGTCTTGCAGGAGTAATCTTTGCAGTAGTTTTCACCTTAGGGAGAGAGATCTGCCTCATCTCTTGCTTGGATCCTGGACAGGGCCTCAGCATTAATTACCTGTTACATTTATTATATCAAGTTCCTTTCTTGAGCATCCCCATTGATAAACCAGCCTCGTAGCTGCTGTGGCTGGTGTTAACTTGTAGTGTCAATAGGCCTGCAGGGAAATGTCCTCCTCTGCTCAGGGGGAGATCCATGGTGATCGCTGACCAACTGACTGTAAAGGAAATCTCCAGTGTTAAAACAGGAGAGGGAAAAGGCACTGTGTTAGTAGATTGTAAAAGACCTGGGTAGAGCATGTCTTGTTTGTAAATGAACTCAGAAGTTCTTCAGAAATTCCTTAAAGGGGCGAGACCTTGTGAGTTGAAACAGGCAATAACTTCCTGGAAATGGCAATGAGGGTTCTGATCCTGCAGCCAGTGTGTGTCAGGGCAGTTGCACTGCTGGTAAGAATGGGCATTTGCACAGGTCAAAGTGAGATCCAGGCAGGCCCTTGGGAACATGGGCAGTGTTATTGGCCTGAACATTGTTTTAAACAAGAGTAGAATTTTTGGTGGGGTCAGCTAATGCAGGTGAGAGGATGGGCTGTCTCCAGTCACAGCTGTTGCCTGGTAATGCTGAAAGCATAGCTCCAGTCTGAGGGAGGAGCCAGATGGGCTCTATCAATACATGGGTGAGTGTGGATCAAAATAGAAGTGCAAGTAGTGCCAGCACAAACTGCCAGAGCCTGGGAAAAGAGAGGGATTGATAGGGGAGATCTGGGCTGTGGAACATGGAGAGTTGACACGTCAGTAACACATGCCATGAGGCTTTGGTGCATATCCACACAATATCCTTTATGTGCCCAGCATTTTCAGATCTCAGTGCTGGCGGCCTCACATGTCCTGTTTCTCTGAACTAGTTGAGTGATTAAGCAGGAACAGTTTAAATAAAAATATACACAGCAGCAAAGCTTGTTAATGTCTCACTCGTCAAGACTTCAGACACCATTTCTGGAGACAGCAGCCAGATTCCAGGATTAAAGTAACCTTTTGGGAAACCAGAGTGCAGTGTCTTGTAAGTGCAGTGACCGTGATGCAGCTTTGATCTGGGAGTGCAGGTGTTTTGTCATTAAAAAATAAACATTTTCCAACATTCATATAAATAAAAATATACTATGCGTGGCATGTGACAAGTTGCTTAACATTAACTGAAATAAACACATTAATTTTGTTGGATCTGTTTTGTCAGTACAGAGTAGAAAAACTCTGGGATAATTTTTCAGATATTTGCCTACATAGCTAAAGAATTTAAATTTTTTTAGGGCAGTAGCATGTTTCTTTCAGATAAACAGGCAGTTTTCAGATAGGTGAAAGATACCAAATAACCCTAATAAAATTCTGCAGATCATCCATGCGTTTCATAATTCAATGAATCAGAGCGAGTCTTTGGAATTGACAGGCTCTAGAAAAAAGATCTACATGTGAGGTGACGGCTCAGATGCTTTAGTCCCTATCAAAGTTTAAGTGTGGGCTAAGAGATAAGTGCTGGTGTTCTGTGCACCGAGTCTTGATAAACTCCTTAACTGAGAAGTCCCCTGGAGCATGCCATGTCATCTGACAGTCTAGGTGGGTTTTATGTAGATCTGAGACCCAGTGAGTTGTTTATTCATCTGGCCTGTTCTTTTATTTCCCTTTCACAAATTATTTAGTTGGAATATTTGTAGTATAAATTGTAAGAAAAATTATCAGCAGAGCATTTTCAAATATCGGTGTCACAAGAAATCACTTGGAAGAGCATTGGATGGTATTTACCAGAATGAAATCTGGTACATCCACACAGCCAGAGCTTGTTATACAACTAAGGATAAAATTTCTAGTATCTTCCCCTTTCTTGTCAGATTTTGGTTCTTTCCAGAGCATAGAAATAACTAGACTGGCTGTGTGCTTTGCATCTAACTGGTGTTTGTTGGGATGATGTTCAGATGGGAAGTGGCGTTCTCCCTGCTGTGCCATTCCATTTTAGCTGTCTATAGAGGTGACTACTGTCACCTCTATACCAACTGTCCTGTTTTAAGAAAACAACACAAACAGGGAGGATTTGTCCCCCTGGATTTATCCCTCCTCTGCAGTGCAGATATCTGTGGTTGAGCTGGTTGTCCAGACTCGCTTTAGCCAATGCAAATAGGTCAGATGAGTCACACTTGTCTTAAAAATCTATTTTAGGGGATGATGAATTGTGCCCTGAAAATGCTGATTTCTCTCCCTTGACTCTAAGGGAGGGGAGCTGAGAGAACAAATTCACTTGTCTGTACTTATACATGTCCAAAATGTTGTGAGATTAATCCAATCTGAGGTGTACCAAGATACGTAGTTAAAGAGCACCCAGTTGAAAAGTTTTAAGGGTTTTTGCCTTGAGAAACAACATGTGAGCAAGTCAGAAGCAAAATCATTTTAATCATCTCCAAGTGCATGTGCAAATCTGGAACGAGGTTTCCTTGTTCTTCTGAAAAGAAACTTCTCTGCTTAGCCATTGCAGGACAGTGGTGACACAGAGGGGTTGATGGTAGGAGAAAGATGTTCCAATATCTGCGTGAAGCATAAAGTGGTTTAAATTATTTTTTTCACTGATGTCAGTTTTGAAAAAAATGATGGGAAATATGGTGAACAGTGAGTTACAAAGGCTCTTGTGTGTCAAAAAGCATGGAGTTTCAGGTACAGATATTTCTTAAGGCTTTGTTTTCACATACCTACAGCTCATTTTTTTGCCACACATTCTCTCTGCAATCAAAATACCAAAATATCTGCCATTTCTGTGTGGTTCTTTTAGATTTAATTTCTAAATATTTTTTGGGGCTACAGGAAGGGAAGAAAAGCCACTCAGAATTCCCTGCTGGAAAAACAGTTTTTGCTGCTGTTTTATACTTTTATTTTCCTGTGATACTTGATTTCACTGCCTGGGCAACTGCTCCTTGTACATTGGACGTATTGGTAGTGTTAGATGCTTTTTGCATGAATGGTGTTTCTCCTCATTTTATGTTGTTTAGATCCTCATTTATGTTGTTTAGATCTTAGTGTTAATGAAATCTTAATTAGTCTTTAAGTCGTAAAAGTCTTAGTCTTTAATTTAGAAAGATTATGCCTCACCCTGTAGCTGAGCAAGGAAAAGAGGTAGTGAAATATAGCTAGAGATTAATGACTCACTTGAAGTTAGCATATGTGCTACAGCAGTCCTGAAGAAAACATTTTAGCCAGTGATTAGAAATGTTCTTGTTTGTTCTCTTTCTTATTATTTGGTCTTTTTATAGCTCTTCTTCATAATATTTTTGTTTTAACTGCCTTTGTATTAGTCATATACCTACTCACTTGCCAAAGCAGGGGGTTGATTTTTTTTAACTGCTAAACCCCTATTAATTGCCTTAACTCCATCACCCTAGGAAGAAAAGGTGCTGTTTGAGGAACAGGTCCATGGTCTTTTCTTTGGTGTATTTACTGCACCCGAATTCTGAGCAAAGAATGTCAAAGCCACCATCTTGTCCACACAAGTTGGCTATGTCTACAGTCTGCTTCCTTGTTGGTTTTCAGGAAAATGGCTCAGCACCTTTGACTTGTCAGCAGTGTTCTACCCCCACACCTCCGTTGTTTTAAAGGCACCAGGTGTATTTTTGTTCAGTTATCCTTTGTGTATAGAGTGTATCATTTTATGCTATGGAAAGCCATTGTCATATTCTAAAAAACTATAGATGGGTCAGGCTTTACTTTTTGAACTGACTTTCACCACACTCTGTGGAAAAAGCTGCTGAACCAGTTTTACCAGAATCTCATTACAGTTGTCAGTTTTGTTTAGGAAGTTTCTGTAGTTTTATTTAGAGAGTCCTGACTGCACATCAAATGAAAAGTATAATAGCATGAAATTGCCACTGTATATCAAACAGCATAATTGTCTTAGAATTCAATACAAGCCAAGTTCACTATTGAATAAAAAAATAAAAAATGAAGAAGTCAAATGCAAATGGTGATTGTAAGTGGCAGTTATCTGGCAGATGGGAACAGGCCAGATGCCTCTTCCCTAATGCCTTGTGTTGTCCTTGTATAGTTTGGAGTGTGTATTTCAATGGAAAAAACATTGGAATTTTCAAACAGCACATGTTATGTGGTGTCCATCAGACAAAGAATGAGAATTTGGTCATTTTCTTCCCACTCTGAGAACTGCCAGTTTTTTCTGTCAGATGCTGTGTGTAGTAGCAGGGCACTGTTCCTACCGGTACCATTTCACCTTAGTTTATCTCCATTGCCCTCCTTATTCATCCTTTGCACTAAAGGTAAGTGCAAGGGTTTGACTGGATGCACATAGCCACCAAGCCACAGCTGTATTTTTTTTTTCTGCTGCTTTCCAGCCTCCTTCTAGTTTTCTACTTGTTATATTTCAGTTTTCCCATCTCCTCTCTCTTCCTTACTTCTTTTCAAGTTAAACCTCTGCTTCGATGACAATGAAACAGAAACACTTCTGGTCTCTGTTTGTAGTCTGCTCCCTGCACCCCAACAAAAACCCACATGAGAGGGCCTAAAAGCTAAAAACAATGAGGAGGAGGTTTGTGTAAAATCCTGAGTATTTGAATTAGTCTTTGATGTCTTCTGTTATTTCACACTGCCTTGTTCTTGTATTGAGTAAGGGCTAGGAGGGAGGCAGAGTTTTGCACAATAGGATAAATGAGTTCTGGAGCTCCACTCTGAATTGTGTTCCACCTCTCCCTTTGGCTCACTGCCAGTGAAACTGCATATCAGATTACTAAATAGTAAGAAATGTAATTTTCTCACACTGAAAGGTGAGAATAGTGTAGTGCCTTTCATAGTTTCATGTAGAGCTTGTAATTTTGTAGAAGAATTGAGGACTGAGTTAAAAGGCAGGTGATTTGGCAACATCTTCCTGTTCCTGACAGTGTGCATTGGGAACTGTGATGTCTTTCCACAAGCGCTGACACAGTGCTGGAGTTGGATAGTGGTTGATTTGAGCCAGTGATAAGTGCTGCATTCTTCTTTTCTGCCTTGGCTGACTTCTAGAGCTTCCTGGTGGATGTGTTTCACATCCCATGGATACGTCTGCAGACACAGCTCTCCTGGATGTTAGTACAGCCCAGAGAATCTTAGCTGCAATTTATGTAATATAAGGTGGCTTCTGTCAGAAAGCTTCACAAAAACATATGTTCCACTACAATTTCATTTTGGAACTAAAACCAGGGAAACCAGCAGTTTGGCAGCATGCTTCAATTTCTCCTCTCCGGGGTTGATGTGGAATTATATCTTGTCTATCTCAACATCAAAGGTAGCATGGTAAAACATGGCAAAGTTTTGACTGATGTTAGTGAAAGAGGGAATATTACCAAGTGACAATTAATTATGTGTCCACGTGGTTTTGTGCCTCTCGTGTGTGAAAACTCCAATACCATTGTAGGCATATTAATTGCTTATATCGTTATCCACTAACATAAGCTCATGATTATGTAGCAACTGATCAGAGATTTTTACCTCATTTCCCACTGTCTGATTTAATGGTCTGTAATTTCCTCATCTCTGATTGAGATGGGATACTGGGTTATTTAATCAAATCCTTTAGCACAGCTATATGTATGTGAGACATTGCATGCAGAACTGGTAATTGCCTCACAGCACAAAGTCTGCTTGTTCTGGATTTCTTTTTGCCAGCCTTCTGTAAGACTGCACCATTATTTCTGACTCAGCCATCCCACCACTTAGCTGGTGCTGGCAATGCCATGTCCACACAGTCTGGCCCATGCTATTTAAACCGATGATAATGGAGGCATTGCTTCTCTCTTCATTAAAAGTCTTTGTTCTTTCCACAGTCCTTGTGAAAAACAAGGCAATTCATACTTGAAATGCTCTTAGCCATAGTGCTAACAGTCAAGGGCTGCTCACAAAAAGCCTTGCTAGACCTTTATATCCATTCTTTTCACCATCACATTTTTCCTTACTGGTTTCTTTTTGGTCCTTTTCACCTGAATGCACTTAGGAAAAGGTTAACACCACAGTGCCAGTTTTGAGCACAGCACTGAAAAGTTACTTTCTCTGCTCCTCAGCATTTTCTTTTGAAGAACAATGTGATCTCTGGGTACTTTCAGTTTTAACATTTGGGGCATGTTTATGTTAATGGTCAAATCCATGTTCTGGGGAGTTACAACTGTTGCTTGCACAAGAGAGCTGCTACAGTCGGACTGGCTTTAAAACAATAATCAGCTTCCTTGAGTTTGAAGTTCAGAGTTGGGGCTTGGTTTGTTTTGCTTTTCAAACAGCAGATCCTCCAGTGAAGGGAAGACAATTAAAAGTGTGATAGGGAATTGGATTGATCTTGACATGTGTTGAATTTCCTTGTGGATACAGGAGTTCACTGAAAGCAAATCAGCATAAAGCAGCAATGTAACGTCATGTCCTTTGGTCGTAGAAAGGAAGAGAGATGGCTGTTGTGCCAGCTGGGGAGTGTCAGAATACCTGTCAGCTGTCACCTTCCACTTTGCCTTCCTCTGTAAGATTGGGTTTGTGTCTCTCCCCAGCTCGTAAGCAGGAGATTATCAAGGTGACCGAGCAGTTGATTGAAGCCATCAACAACGGGGACTTTGAAGCTTACACGTAAGTTCCTCCTTGTGGAGGGAGTGAGGAGAGCTGGGATATTTGGTACTGTCTGTGTAAATATGCATGCTCATATGTGAGTTGTGTACTGTCAAAATGCCTTCTCAGATGCCCCCTCAAAACACAAGATATGTGCATGGGTGCTTTGACCTGACTTCACACATCGCCAGTTTCAGAACAGCTGCTAGAATAACTCCAGTGTAGTCAGAAGAAAATATTTAAATCTTGCTTACACGATGATGTGAGGCATGAAAAATATCCCTTGCATTGCACAGCCGTGGTTTTCATTGTCACAAGTAAAAATTCCCACTTGTAATAACACTGACTTGTGGGTCTTTTTTTGTCAAAACATGATTTATATGAAATGTGGCCCACTTAAAGTAAACTGCCAAAATTACTAATTGAGCTGAAACCTGACCTCCATGCCTTCCTCTCATGTTAAATTCTGTTCTTTTCCAGTGTGATGGCATGAGCAGGTGAAATGTTCAATAGGAATGAAAGAAGCAATTAAAAATGATCTCTCCAAAGTTATGGTCCCTAACCACATGTGCTCACTGCAGAATTTCCTCTTTTCTGTAGAAAAATCTGTGATCCAGGCCTTACGTCTTTTGAACCTGAAGCTTTGGGTAATCTGGTAGAAGGGATGGACTTCCATCGGTTTTACTTCGAAAATGGTAAATGTTCCCTTTTCGTCTCCAAGTCTTCATCTATTCCTTGTGACTCATCTATTCCGTGTGTGTCTTTCATCTAATGACCTTTTTGGTTTGGGAGTTAATTGACTTGAGCAGGGGAAGGGAGTACAATTTTTTTCAGAGTTCTGCTATAGGTGTTTTTCACTCTGCTTCTGCTCTGCTCATTCACAACATCACGGGGCACCTGAGAGGAGGGCAGAAGAGAGTTTCAGGTATTTGGAACTAAAATGTCAAGATAAGGAATGACTTAAGAGCTGGATTATTTTAACTGAAAATGCTAGGTATGCTATGAAAATGCTAGGTTAGTAACAGTGAAACTGAAATGCTGGGAAACTCCGGGTGGTGCCCTCCACTTAATCCATATATGTGCATGGATTAAACATATTTACTTATTGAATAGTGTATAATAAGTGATTGTGCTCACGCTAGGAAGCGTTTTAGTTGTCAGGCGTGATTGTCGCTAAACCCCAATTATGAGTTTGTATTGATAAGCCCGAGATTCTTGTGCGTAAAACCAGGTTGGCGTGAGCTCTTTCGGTTTACGCAAACGTGATTTGTCCCGTGCGTACCCCCGTGTGTGTGCGTGTGTCTCGTAGCTCTGTCCAAAAGCAACAAGCCGATCCACACGATCATCCTGAACCCGCACGTGCACCTGGTGGGCGAGGACGCGGCGTGCATCGCGTACATCCGCCTGACGCAGTACATGGACGGCAGCGGCATGCCCAAGACCATGCAGTCCGAGGAGACGCGCGTGTGGCACCGGCGCGACGGCAAGTGGCAGAACGTGCACTTCCACCGCTCGGGCTCGCCCACCGTGCCCATCAAGTAAGGAACAGCCCCGGCAGCAGCTCACGCCTCCCAGGCACGCCACATAGTCCCATAGCTGCTTTGGGCCTTAAAAACTGCAAGCCGTCCTCTGGTAGTGTCCTTTTTCGTGGTTGTTTTTCATGTGTTATACCCACCGGTGTGCATAGTATTGGTGCGAAGGTTTTTTTTAAATAACGCGCTTTTTTGGTTGTTGTTTTCTACTGTGATGCCCACCGATCCAACTCGGTCCCAGAACTGACAGCTTGAAGAGCAGGAAAGGTGTTTTAATGTAGAGAAAATTTTATAGAAGTCACAGAAAACGGGATTAGAAAACCTGGAATAGAATTGCTGGAAAACCTGAAAAAATAAAAAGCAGTAGGATACATGGAGCTGTGAGAGCTGACCAGAAAGTTTCAAGCAGAAAAGTATCACTATTGGGAAAAACTGAAGTTTGACTAATATTCAGTGTGATCCCCAGCCACCTCTACTTTCTCAGGCCTAGATATGCTCACTGCAAGTCGGGTTTGAGCCAGTTTACACATTTACCTTGTAAAAGGAGCCATCCCAGTACCTCTCTCGTTCTTATCTCTTTCCCCACACTCTGTGCAAAACTGCTGAATATTCCCCGTGGCACAGCTCTTGCATCCCCGTGGGACAGCCTCACACCTCTCCCATAGCATTTCTCTCTCTGTTCATCCAGGCCCTGCCACGCCCTTGGAGTCAGGCAGTGACCAAGGTCCTTGAGCCATGTCGGCACCGGGGTTAATGACAGCGCGCTCAGGGTTGCAATAACAAGATAAAGAGTCACGGCTTGCTCAGCAGCTTCTGCTCAGGCCACTGGCTTCTCTTCAACAGCCTCTGCTAATGAGCCCAGACCTCACTGACTTGTGATTTCCCAGATAGGCAGTGCTGGTCCAGGCCTGGCTTTGCTCAGTTGTAAGCCCTCTATATAGAATACAATTTCATTTGTGTCGGGTGTCTTCATGTGGAGAGTGGCTGAATTTCCTGAATTTACATTTTGTCCTTTGAACTTCATCGTGGCTTGTATTTTACTTCTCGCAACACTCTTCTGTATGAAATAATACTTGATAAAATAAGAAATAAGGTAGAATGAAGTGTTAAACTTCCATGGTGATGATCTTGTATTATTTTTTTATTTAGGAAAAAAGAAATTTTATTACTTAGTGATAACTGTTTCCTTTCAAAATGTGAAACCAATGGGAACAGGAGCCACGTTGTCCTTTGTTTCTCACTTTCCAGCTATACTGCCAGTGTTTCAACAGATAATATTCAAAGAGCAGTTACACTTCCTTGAAATGCAATGTTAGGTAAATCTTTGAGGTTTTCATAAAGGAGTATTTGTCAAGGGATCTGAGCTGGGTGTGTGTAGAGCCAGAAGCAGGTTCACCTGGCCCACTGCACCCTGAACAGTCAGTGTTTACAGCACAGTGACACGAATTGGACTAGAGAATCATTTAATCTTTTTGTCTGATTTTTTTTTTCATCTCTATCTTTTTGGGAAGGTACTGCAGGAGGTTCTTTGCAGCTGCTTGTGCTCTCTAATAAAGATAAGGATTTCTAGGACTGCCAAGAGTGGAAGAAGAAAAATCACTATTGAGGATTTTTTTTGAGGTTGCAGGGCAGTTTCTATATTGGTGAATGTTTTGAACCTATGGGGTCAGACAGAGGAGATTGAGGATTGTGAGGAGTGTCCGAGCTTGAGGGGTCACAAAGGAGCCTTAGAGCTGGACTGAGGCTCAAGAAGAGATTCCCTGAGTTAGCAATATAGTAGCACTGGCAACAATATCACATAAATCCCATAACCAGGCTCTCATCTTGAATTCAGAGGAGGTTTTTGGACTTGCTTCTAGCACTGTTCCAAAATATCATTGGTGTGATGGTTAGGAGCCTTACTTTCCAGTGTAAAATGTAGTCGTCTTCAGTGTATCCTCGGTTCTTCTCTATCCTTGTTGTCCTCCTGTGCTGGATAGATGTGCAGATGTGAACTGGTTTGTAGGAAGGCTGATCAGTTCATTCTCACCTTCTACTTCTGAAGGGTAAACAGCCAGCGCTACTTCAGATGCCTTTGTCTGATAGGATCTCCATTTTCCTACTACCTTATCTCCTTACTCTCCTTTTTTGTTTGAGGTTTGCCTTTCCACTTGCTTGGCTGCTTCTGAAATGCTCTGTCCAATTGTGGCCAGGGCTTTATTTAATTCCCCAATGTCTTTCGTTTCCCTGCTCTGTTCTGGCACAAGCTTTGCACTTTTCTCATCTGCAGCACATCTGAGACAGTCACCTATTTATCTTCAAGTCTCATTTCCATCCAGTGAGTACATAGATACTTTTACAGAGCTTTGAACTTCCTATTGTTCCATGTACTATTTTTGGATTACCAAGCCCTCAAGATTATTTGGTTCTCCTTGCATAATTCTCCTGTTTTCTTTTTATAGTGCCTTCCACCTAAGTGTCAGTATGCTACATGAGATTAGTCCTACTGCTTGTGCTCAGGACTAGTGAGTCTCCTCTAGGCTGATAGCTCCTCCTCTCAACACAAACATTATCATTCTTTCTTTATTCCCCATCTTCTTAAGTCTGACTGGAAGATTCCCTTGTAGCACCAAGCTAGAATCGCCATCTATAATCTGTCCTGGACATTTTTACACTGTCTCAAATTTCACCTTTGCTTTTCCCAGTCAGAGCAGCAGTAACTACATTTTCGAAAACTAGAGAAGGAACTTAATTAACATTGTTCTAGTTAATCTTTCCTTTATTTGAAATGTATACGGTCTACAGCCACTTATTTAATTATTACCAATGCACAGTAGTTAATAATGGCATTTCCATAATAAAAAAGTATTTTACACATCATGTCTGAAGATGAATTTCAAACCTAATAAAGTTGCAAAAATGATTATAGCTGTAATCTGCTTCTGCAGACATGATATCCTAGATGATGTTAAATCAGTTGCTCTAAGCACAGTAGCTTCCTTGTTTTCAGGACTACAGGAAGGTGTGTGCATAAATCTAAGGATAGAACAGAGCTCTGTGGTAGCTATAGGTGTATAGCTTCCTTATGGCAGAGAACTTAATAGAAAAAGAATACGAGCACAAATATGTGTTTAGTTTATAAATAAATTTTATTCGTAGTTTTTCTGTGAGTGAGATGAGGCAAACTTGGGTTTCTGTCTCGTCCGTTGTTTCTCTCTGAGTGATAGGAGTGACAGTAGGAAATTGCTCTCTGTATCCATGTTCTTAGGGACCTGTGCTAATGTGTTTCTGCAGAGCTGTATCTGCTTGTCCTCAGAGAGTTCACCTGCCCAATGTGGGCAGTTAAAGGGCTGCTGGGCCTGAAAGTGACTCCCTAACCTAACTTCAGCCTCAGTGAGGCTTATGTTCCCTCTCTGATCACACCTTCTTGTACTTTGATAAGCGCAGTGCCAGAGAGCAGGAATGCTGAGTAAAGAGTTTGTTCTGTGTTTGTGCAGTGCCTAGAGCAGAGGGATCCCACCACGGCTCCAGCCCCTAGATGCTACGGTAATACAAATGATGCTACAACCTCAGTTAGCTGCATACTTGCTTCCAGCTCCTTTCCCTTCCTTCTCTCTCTCCAATCAGCTCTGGCATGTCTTGCATGTGAATGACACCTAATTCTCCCTCGTCCCTTGGTCCAGTCTTTGTACAAGAGCCTCAGTCCATGGCAGTGCCTGTGATGTCCATGCTGAGGAAGTTAATTTGCACCCAGAGATTTGTGACTGAATCCTTCCTCCCTTAAGGAATCCCTTAAGGCACTTTGGCTTCCTGCCTCAGTTTCCTTTTGTATTTTAACAACCTCTCTGGCATCTTGTAAAGATGGAGAATGTAATGTGGTTTGAAAAATAAAAGAATGCCTTGCCTGAGTGGAGGTTCTTTCCCTTGTTTTTTCCCCAGTATCATGTTAAGTGATCTGGACAAGGTGGTTTTTTTTCAATAGCATTGGCTAACGCTTGAGCACGTGTTGTTATCTGGTGGTGATGTTACCTCAGTAATGGAAATCTGTTTGTTTTTTTCTCCTTCCTCCTAGCTAAAATATCAGCGGTGCCGCTCTTGCATTTTCTGTACCCAACGCACCTGGTTGATTACCATCTTGGCCATCCCGTTCTCTTCATGCATGTTTCTGAGTGCATGAAGTTGTGAAGGTTCTTCATGTAACACATTTGTGATGCACCACGTTGCTGTATATTCCATCTGTACACTGTTAACATTTCAATGAAGGTGATGTTCCATGCAAATAGAGAATAACAAGGCATAAAAGACAAAAAGAGGTATTGAATGGACAGCAGTAGACATACAATACATTTGTCACTTGCTCCATTTATGCCAAGTTTTGACAGACAACTTTAAAAATCTATCATGTTTATTAAAAAAAAGAAAAAAAAAAGAAAAAGTATATTTTACCTTCTTTTTTTAAGAACTGTTTTTCGACAACTCCTTTTCTCCTGAGTCCCAGGATTTTGCTTTGGCTCTGGTAGGAATGGTTAGGATTTCCGCTGGCAGCTCCATTACTGTAAAACAGATTTTTATCGTAGATGGACAAAATCACTGATAAATGTGGAAGTGTTAATATCTTGGCTTTGGACCAGCTGCAGCCTTCTTAGTTTATTAGTCTATGTAAACTGGAAAAATCTCATTTGCTGGCTTGGCCATTCCAGAATTAACTGTCAGTGTTCTGGTGAGTCAGTAGCTTCTGTTTTCCTTTTGAGTCCTTTTTGCTTTCTTATTTTGCTTAACTGAAAGGTTCTGTTGGATGATTAAGCAAAATTAAATGTAAGGAACTAAGTGATAATTGAGAGGCAGTTTTTGAGGATTAAAATGGAAGGAAAGAGAAAGATTTTTATCACTTTTAGGATGTAATGTAAATTTTTTAAGGAGGCTTTAAAAAATATAATATGTGGGTTAATGTATAGACCAGCTGTGTGGATAATATACTCGAGAAATATTAGGCCTTAAAGCTGAGTATGAAGAGTTTACTTACATTGCACTGCTGCTGTTGCTTCTCTGGAGATGAATTACGGAGACACCGGGTTTCCGTGGGACCCTAACACTTTACCACAGGTTTGTGTCTCGCCCTCCTCCCCTCGACCTGCTCTTGGTTTCTCAAGCTCCCCTGGCAGCGTTCGGTGTCCAGGCCGGCGGTTCCCGTGGCGATCCCGACGGGTTTGTCCTCGCTCCGGGCCGAGGGAGGAACGCTGTGCCGGCAGTGCAGAACGCAAACTTTGCAACAGGGACTAGTTCTCCTTCCCTCTCATTGCTGTAAAAATCCACCCTCACGAGAATTTCAGTTTCTTCCCTTCCACTGTTCCAGGAGAGGCCAGCCTGGGCTGCTCCTGTTCTCGCCGTGGTTCTGTTCGTAGCAGGCTCCTGCTCCCCGCAGCGCTGTACCGTGCATGGTATCTCAGTCTGTGTCCTTTTTAGCCGTCCAAAATTTACAACTTGGCAGCCCAAACTTTTTAAAATGGGAAAGCTTCCTAATTTGTATCATTTCACCTTTCTGTGTTGATTGCTAATCAGAAGCAGTTCTTAAACATGTTGATGTTGTTACTAGTGGATGTATGGTAGATGGACTTAAACTTCTCTGATAATTACTACATGATTTTAAACAATATATATTTAAAGTAAGCATTTACAATAAATGTGTTGAGCCATATTAACCTGCCAATGGGATCTGTGAAAAAAAAAGTTATGGCCTAATTTTTTCTTCATTTATTTTCTTTTTTTTTCTTTTTTCTCTTTTTTTTTTTTTTTTTTTTTTTTTTTTTGGTGAAGCGGCTATAAGTGGCATAACTGTATTTAAAATTAACAAATTAGATGTAGGGTGTTTTTTTTATACTTCTAACATAGCATGTGGTGTTGATGTATTACTGTAGACCAAGTTTGTCTTCCACACCAAGACGTGAGGAAATTGTGATTTGTTCTCTCCACCACAACTGAATTATACACTTCAGTCATTTTGGAACACTGCAGTTTACCATGGGACACAGTGTACATATTTCTTGCCATAATGGTAAATGATTGATATATTTAAGGATTAATAAATTTGTGATTTCTGCTGACATTGTGCTTGTGTTTTTATTTCCCAATGAATTGTGATCTTTACAGTGGAGAGTAGTGTCTGTTTGAATTAAGACACCAGAGGCAGAGATGCGCTCTCATAGGAGCTGAATTTTTGGTTTGAAAATACGAGTGTTTGCTGTTGTGGTTTGTCCTTGGGTTGATTCCAAAGAGCCTTTCCCGGCGCCAGTTGCACGCTGCTCGTGCTCTGCTGTGCTTGTGGACTGTGCACATACCTTGTGCTCCTAGGGCCAGATTTAGAAATGTTTTAGGTTTTAGCATTTTACATAGAAATGTTCAGAGTAGACTGAAAGTCTTCCCTCCTTGCTGTGTTTCATATATATGCTCAGCCTGTAACACAAGATTTTATAGGAGCAATTATTGTACACTATATAATACCATAAAACATATGTAGTAATATAAAAACATACATATAGGAATATAAAATGCATTTGCATCTACAAATAATTAGGATTTAAAATAGCGTACCCGTTTAAAAGATTACATATATGTCTGTAGTGATTTCAGGCTGTCTTAAACTATGCTGAGCCACAAGTGAGGACAGTCTTTTATACCAACAGAAAAGAAGAATGAAGGAGAGGAAACCACTTGCAGCCTTCCTGGGTCAGGAAATGCAGAGCTGGACTGGGACCAGGGCAGCGTAGCTGGAGCAGCAGCGTTGGTGTGGCAGGGAGCCAGAGCCTGTCCTGGGTTGGTCACAATTCCAGTGTTTCTTCTTGGGTGGCATTTTGTAACCAAAAAAAGGTAGTCAAGAGAGAGCTTGGGGGGGTTGGGGTTTTTAAGTAAACACCAGAAGGAGCAGAAGTGATTTAATCTGTTGGGAGGTCTTATGCTTTGTCATGTCGCTTTTACCTACTTTTTGCTCATTTTTTTTTCCAGTGAATGCTATTCCAGAAATCAGTTTGATTTCCATTTTAACCATGCTCCTGTGTAAAGCTGTTTGATAGCAGTGGAATCACTACTGATTTCAAGTATGCAGAGAAGAAAGATCAGTGGATAAAGCAAGAGGCTCAGCAGGGGGCTGGGGCAACGCATTTCCTCCATATCCGACTGAAGATTTGAGAGAAGGGCAGGGTTTGGGGTTTTTCAATGGTTGTTCTTTTATAGCACAAGTTTTTTAATCTGCTGCCTCCTGGTGGCTTTGTAATACTGTTTTCTACTTGAGAGTGCTCGAGAAGAGGCTGTCCTGAGCAGAAGGGGGCCCAGAGCTTTCATTTATTCAGTTTTTAATGTAAGGAACACAGTATTTCAGGGCCTGGAAATTACCATTTCCAGGGTCTTGAATATACCCTCTACATATACCTGAAGTAATCAGATTGATTCTGCTTTCTATAAATGGCCTCCCAGGACACGTTGAAGAAAAGTAACATTTCCTAGGGCTGTATATTAAATCCAGAGTTCATTGTGTCTAGGATTAACTTTGCTGTTTCTTCAGTGAGTTATTAATCCTTGGTAATTTATCATTTCCTTGGGCTATTCTCTCAGAAAACAGCATTGCTTCATGCTTCTCAGGGCTTTTTGTTCTTCTTAAATTTGTGCAGTCATACTTTATAAATAACGCATCTTAAGAAAATACCATTAGTCAAAAAAATTAACTGTAGTCATTGAGGAATTGATCCAAATTGCTTCAGGAGTTTCAGCTTCTTTCTTCCTTACGGATTATTGGTAAAAGACAGATGTGGATGAACTGGAGTTCAGTGCTGTGAGGTCCAACTGCTAAAGCCCTGGTTCCTGCAGAGAGGGCCGTGGGCTGATTCCCCTGTACAGGAGTACAGGGAGGTTTGGATCCTCACAAAAAGGGAGACTTAGTAATTCTGCAGCCTTTCACAAGAAAGGAAAGTTAGACAGAGTAGACTGAAAGTCTTCCCTCCCTTCCCTCTCTAGCACAGGTCCTGAGGGCTGAGCAGGACAGGTTGCAGGATCTGCTTCCAAGGCAGCTTGCGTGTGGAAGGAGGAGGAGGCAGGAATTCTGTGTGCTCACATGCAGAATGGCAGCACCAGGGCTGCCTGTTCCAGCATGTTCTTATCCAGACCCAGCCCAGGCCAAAGGCACTGCAGACAGTAAGTTTGGGGAAGAGAACATGTAATCAGCGTGGTGGGGGGGAAGAACATCGGTGCAAAAGAAAGACAAGATGATAGAAAACAGGATTTCCAAGGCAAAGAGAAGAGCAGTATGTTACAGAAATGCCACATTCTTTCTTCAAAACTATTGCCAAAACCCAGCTGGAGGGCTGGACCATCTTTGGAACTAATTGGGAATTAGGCCCAATTGTAACCTTTTTCATCACAGTGACCTCTAAGTATTTAACAAAGTTAAATGGCTAAATGTGACTTGTGGTTGAGACAGGGTTACTTCCTTAAAATAGCAAAGGCTGAGTGTGAGTAGTCACCCTCTGAAAAGTTGTGTTAAATTGCAGCTCGGCATTTATCAGGAATCTGACACACCTTAATGCAGCCAAGGGCCTTGCTCTTACTTCTGCTCTCCTCTTGAGTCAGCCCTTAAGGGAAAAGTGCTGTTTGATGTGGGGACAGAACCGACAGCAGTGTGTGTCACCGAGTCCCCTGCTCACTGTCAGGTAATTCCCAGGAGCCAGCAAGCTGGTGCAGGGGAGAGGAGAGTATTAATTCATTAAAGCACAGCCCACTGCACTGGGAGAGAGCTCATGGCGAACAGAAGGGCCCTGGGGAAGAAGAGACTGCTCAGCTCTCTCACCACTCCTTTTCCCACCCTGCTGAGGCATCCGGGGCTGGCTCTCAGAGAGGACAGCTGCCCAGGGTGGTGACACTCACAGGACCTTGAGTAACACCAAGGGACCCTGCTAGCAGCAGCTAGCCTGAGACTAGAGGTAAGAGCCTGCCTTTGGGTGCCACACGGCTCATTTGATAAAGGTATTGCTGAACATTGGTGCCTAATCACAAATCAAACCCTTAGTGGGGATGGAGAAGAGAGTGCTCCCAAGTATCCATCTCTGTCATGTTAGAGCAAGACATCAACTGAATTAAACATCATGTAGAACTGTTGCCGTGTCCTGTGCACTAAGGAGAGGTAAGTACCAGATCAAGAAGCAAGAGTTCAATTTGAGGTATTTGGGTAAGTTCCTCAGACAAACTGGGCACCTGAACATCTACTCCCTAAGTAAGAGGGGTGATTTCTGTGCTTTTTCTTCTGAACAAAACTTTCTAGAGAGTAAAGCACAAAAGCTGGGCCATGCCAAAATTTGCCCGCCTTGTTCATTGTAGCAAATATAGTTATGGAAAATATTCATGAATGAATAAATTTTCTCAAGTGGATACCTCAACTGCAAGCAAGTCTTTACAAAGAAAAAATCCCAAACAAACACAATGAGTAAGTATGTTTGACAAGATTTGTTTCTATCCCACTATGTTATGAAAATTCTAAATCATCAAGCCACTGGATCACCCAACAAAGCTAGAGACAGTCAGAAGTTGTAAAGGTGCACGTTTCTTTTTCCAGTAGTTAGGAAGTAATTAATTAATCCTCCACCAACACAGGAAGGCTTATGGAATTTAACCTTATGGACATTGGCACTGTCATATGGGTATTCTTTTGGCTTTGATTGAAAATACATACTTTTAAGTAAAATAATTTAGTCAATGAGAAAGATGATTTATTAAAGTAATTTGGAAATTGGTTGGAAAGGAGATTAGTGACAGGTATAATACATGTTCCAGGTGAAGACGCCTCAGGATTCTTCCCTTGTAGGAGCCTCCATGTGAAATCCCCACAGACAGCACTCCTTAAATCACAAAGTAACAGAATGTTTGGAGTGGAAGGGACTTCTGGGAGTCATCTAGTCCAACCCCCAGCTAAAAGCAGGTTCAGCCAGAGCAGGTTGCACAGGGTGATGTGTGGGCAGAGTTGAACATCTCTGGAGGAGAATCCACAGCCTTTCTGTACAGCTCCTGCCAGTGCTCTATCCTCTGCAGAGCCCCTTCCTAGCACGTCAGGCCCTCACCTGCATGGGTGCATAGGAAACTCTGCCTGAGCTGCAGGAGCCCACACTTGCTTCTGTTGAGCTTCCCTGAGTTCCTCTCCAACCTGTCCAGGTCTGTCTACATGGCAGTACAAACCTGCTGGCCTGTCCTGGCCTTTTGGAAGACTGGGGTGACATTGGCTTTCCTCCCTTCCTCCTCCATGACCTTTCAAAGACATACCTAATAAAAGATAAATCTAATCTTACTGAAAAGTTATTCTAAACAGGATTCTGGATACAGTAGAGCGCCTTTACACACAGTAAAAGGGATTGGTAGCATGGCCAGCCTTCTGTTTGCAGGCTTTGTTTCTGATCCTCTTGAGTAGCCTTGGGCTGCCTGGAGGATGTGGTGTAGAGCTGTGCACTTGTGACTGATGTGGCAATTCCCATTTCCAGCCCTTCATTGCTATTCTGTGTGTTGGTAATGTACACACCATCTCTCTAGACACTGGAAAACCTGTGGATTCAAAGGTTCTGTGACAATGAACAAAATTACCTTCTCTTAAAGACTTAAATATGTTCCCTGTAATTATTTCAAAGAACCTGGGAATATTAACTACTTCCCAGCTCTGAGAGAGTGTTGGCACATCATTGTGGGGTCTGGTTTTAGAGGCACTGTTTCAACCTCTTGTTGGGACCAAAGCACTGTGTAGAAATAGTTAAATTCTGTGTGATAGAGCCAGATAAGCACAGCAGCAGTAGGCTGATTTCAGGGCCTGGATTTAGATCCACTGACAGGGGTCTGGGAGGAGGTGCAAGTAGAAGGTTTTTCTCTTTTGAATTCAGGCCAGGAATCTGAGTGTGTGTTCCTTATACAAGGTCAATGCCATAACTACTGAGTGAATATCTGAGACAGATTTTGTCGATTTGAAAAATAAGTAGGAAAGGATCTAATTTTTGTTTGGATGCAGTTTTTTAAAAATGGTCAAAATCTGCCTGACAACAGCAGGAAGGATCCCTTGCCCTGTCCATCTGTCAAGCGAAGGTGCCCCAAAGGCTAAAAGATGCTGAGGACTAATTAACAAAAAATAGAGAGCAAGAAACATAACAAGTCTCTTTTCTTAAATAAATGGATGTGTTTGAAGATTTCAAAATGTGAGCAGATAGAAAAACTGAGACTTAAAAGGCCCCGGTGCTTTGCTGATCCCTCCTTTGCAGTGGGTTTCCAAGGCTGGGACCCTGAGAGGCAGTGAGCATGTTTATTCTCTTCTCTGTAGCTGAATGGAGATCTCAGTATTTGTGTCTCACCACATTCACACCTTTCTGTAAACAGCCTCCCAGTTAAGACCAGCTTTTCACACATGAGAAGGCAGAGCCACTTTACATCCCACGAGTCTTGCGCTGTCTGCCAAAAGGGTGTAAGGGAGATATTTGGGAGAGTGGAAGAGCTGGGGGATGAGAGTACAGTTTTCATTAAGAGGTCTCAGCAGCTCTCACTACTCATCTCTGAGGAGGAGTAGCTGGCACAAAGATCCAAAGATTTTGGATCAGCTGGATACAGCAGGTGGAGGTGTCTCTTCTGTTAGATCCTTCCACTGCTCCGTCTAAATTCTCCTCTGCTTGGATGCTCCTCCTCCATGCCCCTCCGTTTGGATACTCACCTCTTGCCTTGCCTACTGCTCCTGTCCCACCTCCCTTCTCTCCCCAACCTTCTCATCTTCCTTACACATGAAACCCTTAGGTTCTTACCACATGGCATTTATCTCACTGAAAATAACGTGTGCTACTCCTTGGAACGAATCATTTACTTGTACGTCTGAAAGTCTACTCCCCCGTCTCCCTTTTTTTTTTCTACTTCTCTTTTGTATCTTTTATGTGAGACCCGTTCCCAGGACGCAGCCAGCGGCTGGAACAATAGGCAGTGTTCCTGGGAGCAGCGTTGCGGTGCCCTGCTGTTTGACTGGGAGCCTTTTAAATGCATTAGCTAATTACTCCTCAAGATGTCACTGCATCGCCTCCCTGCTTTCAGCCTAAAATCCTGCCAGTGTGCAATTTGCCCAAGGCCACAAAGTTATTGGATGGCAGGGCTTTCTAGGCCCAGGGGTGAGTTTCCTTCCCTGAATGACAGTGATTGCAGGCTGCCTGCGAAGAATTTATGGCCAGAATTACAAGGAGAGCTCAGAGAGTCTCGTGCTCGCTCGCTGCCTGGCACTAGCTCCCGGTGAGCTCCCTCTGAAAAGCCAGGTCCACATCCATCCTGGCAGCTGGAACTCTGATAAAAGGCACATCACACTGTTCTGAGAGCAATACTCAAACTGAGGGCAGCCACACCGCTGTCCTCATGGAGCAGGAATATCCTGGGAGTTCTGAATGTCACACTAGTTAATTATATTAGCTAAACCTGCCTTCCTGCATCTGTTAGCAGTTTAAAGGTAAGACAGCTGCAAAATATTAGCCCTGTATTGTCTTTGTATATCAAGCAAAAAGGCAAAGAAAAAAAAAAAAGAAAAACCACCAAAAATCCTTCCCAGGGAAAAACCCAACCCCAGAGTTACCAGAGTTTCTTTTTTATTTTTGCCACTGACCTATACTGACCTAGCAAAGGAGAAAGAACCTGATCTGATGTTCAGATAATAAATGAACCTTTCTGAGCTGGCAGTTAGAGGGAGATTTGAGATGGTGATGAATGATGGAGAAGATGTAACAAGGTTTTGTTTTTACAGTGACTAGGTTGGAATGTGATGCACACAGCCTGGGACACAACAAAAGGTCCCGTTATACATTTTTGTAGAGGTGACTTTTTTGAACCTACAAACTGACAAAGGTGTAAGAGAAATATAATGACCAGCCCAAGATAGTTCCACTACCTGTACTCTGGGAGATGATACCAAAATTTCTGGGAGCTACTCCAGGTCCATGAGCACAAAAAAATCTGTATTGTTCATAGAACAATAGAATCCCACAAAGGTTCCTGTTGGAATGGACCGAAAAGTTCCAACCCCATACCATGGGCAGGGACACATTCTGCTAGAGCAGGTTGCTCAGGGCCCCATGCAGACTGGCCTTGAACACTTCCAGGGATCCAGGGCCAGCCACAGCTGCTCTGGACAGCCTGTTCCCTGGTCATTGCTGTGAGATCCTGTCCTTTGGCCCCAGTTACAATGAGATTCCTCGCTGTTCCGAGGGCTGAGAACACTTGGTGTGCTGATAAAGAGAGGTGGCCAGTCAGGTAAGTGGTGTCCTCAGCTTCTAATGAACTGTGATAGAAAAGGGGAGTTGGGATTGTAAAAACTTCTATCCTTCACCCTTTCATTAGCAGCTGCTTGCAGAGGTCAGTGGTGGGGGTTTATTACCTTTCAAAACAGTGGGCTGGATAACAGAGTTTAGGTCTATTCCTACTTTTTGGAGTCAGTTCCCTCCACTTACATCCTTCTTCCAGGAGGCAGAATTTACCTATACACAACATAAAATAAACCTTTCCAGTTTAAGCTTTCCCTCATGTTTCAGAGAGCACGTGTTCCTGTGGGAGCTGTGGAAGAAAATCAAGGCCTGCTTTATTCCTGTTGCTCCTCAAAGCAAATATAAAGATGCAAATGGGAAATAAGCTAAACCAGGTTTGGATTTACAATGTAGATAGTGTTTAAGCCCCTTTGAGGTGATTGACAGTTTGAGGTGTTCACAGCACAGCTTGTACAGTTGCAGTGAGGTCATTTGGGCTATGCACAAATGGGTTTGACCAGAACTGCTCATTCTCATAAAATAATGCAGATTTCATGTTACACTGGCAAGAGTCTGATGTGATCAGCTGTCCCACTGTCACACCCAGAGAGGTCATTTGTCATTTCTGTGATGATTTATTGGAGTGCCCGCTTCTTATTGTCAGCAGTGACGATGATGATGATGAAGAATCTGAGCCCAACCTAGAAAAATGCATATTTGTATTTATGAGAAACATTGATTTTGCTTCACTGCTGCCAGCCAGTCTGGCTCCCCTCAGGAGTCAGTATAGGTCAGAGGAGTGAGGAATGAGATGCTTTTTATTCATAAGTCAGGATAACATTTGAGAAGTTTTAGAATACTTTTTATCCGTGAGCTGCAACTTCTCATAAGAGTTTGGTTTCAGGGCATGTAATAGCAGTTACAGAGAGAGGAAATGGGAGTATGAGGGAGAGAAATATTGTGTACATATCTTCCATTTCTTCTTTAAACTGTAATTTTCCCCTTCTTTCCCCTTTGCAGTCAAATAATGCGAATTTTGTGGCAGGTGAATGTATAGAGATGATACAGACAGCATAGGTTTAATCATCCTCTTCTGCTACACATACCTTCTTTGAACTACACTTAACCATGAGAAAGAGCCTGACAAGCAGAGGAAAGCTCCTGAGGTTTATAGTCCAAGCAGTTTATAGTCATTGTAAATAAAATAAACCCAGCTTCCATCTGGAAAAAGAAGGCCATTTTCAGGCACATACAGTGATACTAGTAGCATTTCTAGTGAAAGTACATTCTCTAATTGGTGTGAAAGTCTGACCATTTTTCTCACTTACATATCCTAAAAACACCACCTGGTTGTTTTTCATGGTTTTTCTTCTCTATTCCCAATTTAAGGGTCAGGATTTTTTTGTGACTTGAGTAATGCTTTAAGGTGCACATGGAATACATTGTGTGCAGGCAAATAGCAACCTACAGGGGAACAATTCTCCTAATGATGGATGTAACAGTTCAGGCAGCGCCAGGGATCATAACAAGCAGACAGAATGCTTGCTGTAGTCAGTGGAATGGGGAGGTTAAAGAAGCGCTGAGCGTGAGTGGTGTAAGATTTGGCATAGGCTGAGTACATTAAGGGACTTGGACTCTGATGTAGTCCTTGGTATAAATATGGAGCTGTACTTGGTGATTTGTAATGAGAAAAAAATTCTGTTGAATATAATTCAAGTCTGATAGCAAAATGATGCTGAAGATGGTTGCAGACATAGGCAAGAGCTTAAAAGCTGTCAGGGATATGGAGGTCCTGCCGCTATCTAAGCAAGTCTGAATTCCCATATGCAATTTTACCCGTCTCCTCCTACAGAAGTACTTCCAGTCCTATGGGATGAGGCATTTTGCTGTTTCTGCAACATATTTATTTGTGAGCTTTGTCCTTGCACAGGGCTTTCGCTTCAACGCTGAAATACTGTCTGTCCAGAAGACCAGCCAGAAACCAACCAGAACCATTCAATATTCCAGTGACTTAATGTCCAGAATCTGCAACAGCTTTTCTGGTACCTTTCAATTGTCAGGCAAGGCCATAAATGCCACTCTCTAAAAAGTGTAATTCAGAGTCTCTGCTGCAAAGACCTCAGAGAAATGCCAATTTCTTTTTCAGCATGTTGGGAGTAAATGCACAAAACCTGCTGTATGCTATTCAGTTGTGATACTCAGATAATAAAATAAGCGAGCTAGCAAAATTTAGTGCAGAAGCAAAGACCTCTAGGCAGCAGTGTAACATAATACAGAAAAGATATAACTCAATTGGAAATAGCCAGCTGGCACTAATGGCACTCATTCGTTTAGACTCATATTTCTGGGCTGATTGGCTTTTGGTGAGATGGGAGCAAGGAAAATCACGCCTGCCTGCCAACGGCTATCAATAAAAGTGCTATTAAACAGAGCCCTGCAGCTCAGGGGCCACTCCAAACCACCTCCATAATTGGAAACAGTTTGAGGAGACGGTCAAGGACCCAAGCTTTGTCTTTTCATCAGTTTCCTGTAGTACTGAGAAGGTCTGGATAATGGGCTGGTGGTGAGAATACACCACACTTCACACACGGCCATGACAGAACGCTCTGCTCTGCACACAGGGGAGGCTTCGTCTGCGGCCAGCCTAAACCAGCTAAACTGCCTTTTAGACCCCTGGCTGGGCCTGACAACACAGCTTGGAATGACAAGCCCAAATCCAGAGCCTTTAGCTGGGCTGGAGGGAGGGTGAGAGTGGTGGGAAGCAGTGGGCACTTTGTATCTGGCCAGGAATGGGCTCCAGCCCAGGGTAATGTGACCCATCTGTCTGGGCCTTGCCATTTTGGGAGGGAATGCATCCTGCCTGCCTTCCTCCCTCCCCTCTGGGCCTCCTGCACACACAAGCTGGTTTGACTCCTTGGTCAGGAGCACGGGTTTTGTTTCATTGTCCTGCTCCACCTGCTGTGATCAAGCTCAGGCCCCATCCATATGCCTGTATTATCACTTTTCCCATTGCTTGGCCCTTTGTTTTGCCATCCTTCTGCCTCACTTGCTTTGCCTAGGTCCCCTCCTGAATTAATAACCTGATGACTTCATCCTGGATGATCCTAGCTGTAGTACATCCGTGGCCACACTTGGTATTTCTGATACTGTTACCTGGAGGAATTAATAATAATAATAGCAACAGCAGTAACAAAGTTGTTAGTATTACGGGGTGCCTGGGAAAGGGTGACTGGTTTTGCTGGCAGGTATCTGTGGTGCAGTGGTTGCAGCTGTACACAGGGAGCAGCAGGACAAACCTCTTGTCCAAGAGGAATTAAGTGGCTGAATGCCAGAGTGAATGGCCCAAAGCTCTTGGAAGCAAAACACACAGAGTAAATACGTCCTGTGGCACCAGTTAGAAATTACTCATAAAGAGCCACACACCACACATGAATCTTGGGTTGGAAAGGATCTTAGAGTTCATCTACTCTAACTCCTGCCATGTGCAGGGACACTTCCCACTATCTCAGGTTGCTCCAAGCTTTGTTTAACCTGGCCTTGGACACCTTCAGGGATGGGGCAGCTACAGCTTCTCTGGGCAATCCATGCCAGAGCCTCCCCACCCTCACAGGAAACAATTTCTTCATAATATCCAATCTAAATCTACTCTCTGTCCATTTGAAGCCATTCCCCCTTGTCCTGTCACTCCATGCCCCTGCCAAAGGCCCTTTTCCAGCTTTATTGTAGCTCCTTAGCTGCAGTGACTTCACATGTATGTGCATTTGGTGGGGTTTCTCGTTATTTTTTATGATTCTCCTTTACCATTCCAAAGATTGAACACAGCCACACCTGGAGCTGGGTTATCAAAGAAGGGTTTGGGTTGGCTCTCTGAAGGTGGCTTAGCCCTGACCCTCATTTAGAGGACTGGCTTCACCTGGGTGTGTGTTGGGTAATGTGCCAGGTGTTCCTCGTTTGCCATCAGGAGGGAGCCCAACTGCCTGGTTTCTCTGAGGGCGGCTGGAGAGACATGGTCACCCATTCTCTGGGATTTGCCTTGTACTCCTCTGAGGGAAAGCTTTCAGGAATTTGCTGTGGAATTTGGGGCGCTTGAGCCTTGGTGGGAAGGAGCAGATTTTCCTGTGAGCGGTCTACAAACTGTGAGTCTTGGCCTCAGTGGCCTTGTTGTACATTGTGTTGGGATATGGTTTGGCAAAGAGCATATTTGGGGAGTGGTGTGGGGGGAAAACGCGGCCAGAAGCTGATGAAGGTGCATGGATGCTTTTTTAAGAGTTCATATTCTGCTGATCTGGGCTCCTGGTAGGAAAGCAGGGGTCTGATCATGTTGTGCAGGGATTAGTCTGTTGTAAAAAGCTGGATACAAGTTGTGGTTGTTCATGGGTTTACAATTTGGGGAGGCCTTGTTGTGGGAGGAGGTTGGGGCCTTTGTGTGTGAGGGAGTTTGAACGGAGCCCTCACGGGCGAGAGGGGGTCCGGGGGGCCCTCAAGGATGAGGGGTTTTGGCAGCCATGAGAGGCTTTGGGGCCCCTCATGTGTGAGGGGGGCTTGGGCCCTCACGCATGGGGCTCAGGGCCTTGTGTGTTGTTTGGAGCCTTGTGTCTTACTCAGCAAAGAAAAGAACCTGGAGGTGATCTGCTAGTGGATATGGTTTGGTTTGTTTTGCTCCTTGTGCTGTGAGGAAGAGGCTTTAATTTTAAAAACATGTTTATGCCTGCAAAATGGAGTATCAGTTTGCCAGGCGAGCTTCCACCTGTGCTGGCACACAGCTGCTCTTGATATTCAGTTGGAGTACATGGGCCTTTGTTTAAATGATGTGTTTCATTTTTTGGAAACTTTGAAGTGAGTACAAGTCACAGTGTGAGTGCAGCTTAGTTAAATGCGCTGGTTTATTTTCACAGGCTTGGAGTTAGGTGACCTTTTGTGACAAAGGTACTGCTGCTCATGCTCCTTTTTTTATGAAAATATAGTTTATGAGAGTAATGTGTTTTAGTGTTGCTGGGAATTTACTGGATATGTGCCAGGAGTTTAATGTTCATGAGTTTTTATTATTTTCAAAACTGTCTACACTTTGATAAAAGTAACAGAGCTGTTGGAGTTTTTTGTGGTTCTTAAAAGGTGCTGATTAGAGCATTTGTAGAGCTTAAAGAAATTATGTCAATGCTGTGGTTGCTATTGATTGTTTCCACATGTTCTTGTTCATCCTGGTCACACTAGAAAGAAACAAGAGTGTGAAAATCTTTCTTTATTATCATACTAATAGCGATGGTTTACTCTTTATGGAAAATAATTTTTACATTAACTTTTGTTTTTTCGTGGATTGATAAATGCTGAAATACTTAATTGCATTGGAATGATTCTAAAAGTGTGCTGCTTCATGTGAAGTTCCCTTAAACCATCTCTCTACCAGCAACGGCAGCCACTGCTATTCTGGTACCACTGTGGAGAGATCGAGCTGCAGTTTATCTCTGAAGTTTTTAACTTATGTTCTCAGATTTGCATGTGACTGGGATGTGCTTATGTGGGTTTCGTTGTTTGAACAAATGATTGCTTCACCAATAAACTTGAAATGCTGGATTGTGGCCTGTTAAAATCCTCGTGCAAGAAGCAGATGCACCATGTTGCAGTTTCCACCACTGAAGTGCTGTGGGAGTTGTGTTTTTCCCTCCATCTGATAAGAAAGCAAAAATATGTTGTGATTTGAATTATGTTTGCCTAATTTCAGCCTTGTAACTGAGAAGAACCTGATATTGTTAAATGATTCATAGACTGCAAGAAAAATGATGAAAAGTTATTTGTTAAATGTGAATATTAAGCTGTAGTCATGGAATTTTCACATGTTGGAGGGAATAGGGGAGGGGAAAGTGATGTTCAGGGTTGTATCCCTTCCCTTTTCTGATTTATTTTCAAATGGTATGTTTGATAAGAGTCTTGAAATACTGACTGAAAAAATATGGTACTGGTTTTTAGTTGTATTGATTAGTTAACTGTTCTGAACTTGTTCTAACAAACTCAAAGAAACTAAAAATTTTATTAAAATGGTGGTGATGTCATGATACTGGAGATGTGATTATCATGTATTGCAGAGGTGTATGAGGGAAAAGGAGCATTTGAGTGAGTATCAGTTGAATTTGTACCAGCAAAGTGTGTAGTTGTGTAATGCCTGGGGTATTTTATGAATCCATTTCCATGAAAGATATCTTGGTGGAAATTGAAATTAGGAATTGTGGTTTTAGCCTCCCCTGACAATTAGCCTGTTGATTTGTATCGCAAGGGGAAAAGTATCTAATCTGTGGAATCCTAACCTGGTCTGCCAAACTTTAATTGCAAGTGGTCTCTGTGTATTTTCTCAGTTTGTATAGCTCTATATCAGCACTGCTGCTGTTGTAGAAAGACACAGGAAAAGTCTTTGGAACGTATTTTAATTTTACAATCAATGAGGATTTACAATACAGAGATGGTTCTTTCCAGCATCACTTATTCCTATTTCCCAAGGTGGTTGGTGAAACACTGAACAGTTTACCTGCAGGTTTGGGATAAAACTTTCTGAAGGGTCAGGTTGGGCTGAGCCCCCAGGTGGTTCAGCCTGTGCCTTACCTTTACAACCTTCTCTGGGTTTAGTCAGCTCAGGTGGAAGTAGGTGGGCAGAAATTGCTCACCTTTTCCCTTTTTTTATTCCTTTTACATATTCTTTCTAACCAGAGAACTTATCTGTGTGACTATAAAATGAATTTAAAGAGGTGAAAACGTTTGGGGAGCTTTCCAGACTAGGAAGAAAATGCTAGAAATAAAAAAAAAAAGCCAACTCAAAGCTGTTACACAAAGACCCAAACCCCAGAGGGTTTGCAGCCAGTTCTAGACAGATCAGAGCACAGAATCCTCATGGTCTGTGGCTGCAATCCTTAGAATCAGGTGAAGGGTGGGAACATGGGAGCACTCTGAGTATAAATAACTACATGGGTTCCTTAAATTGTAAAATTTGGAATAAGAGATGGGAAGTTTTGTGCCAATAGCAAAGTATTTGACTGCAAGAAAAATAACTTGGAGTATTATTCTATTTCTATGAAATACTGATGGTTTGCTGCACTCTAGTGGTGTTCAATAGGAGTCTAGTGTGAGGTCAGGGAAAGCTGGGAGGTTCTTTCCTTCTGACCTCACAAAAGTTCAGCCAGCTCTTTTAAGCTGTATGTTAGTGTTCTCCTTTAGCACTGGAGATGGTAATAGAAAAAGGTACTTTGAGATGCTTCTTGTGTTATCCTCTTGTTGTTTGGGGTGACTGGATCAGGAGGGATTGGAGATCTTGTCCTTACTGCTAGTTCTGGCTTAGATTATTTCTCAATATCATCACCTCATTCCTGCTGATTAGCACAGGTGGCTTTTCCTTGTATAGCTTCGACTGTAGCTGCACCATAAAAAGGCTGGGACTGACTCGTTACTTTCCATTATTTTAAGGAATGGTCCTTTAGCTGTGTGGGATTCATATTTCTTGAGATCTTTCCCTTCAGCCTGATATTGTGCAGCTCAGAGCTAGGGCAGCATTTCATGGAGGAAGGAGGACTGGGTGCAGCCTGTGTCCTTAGCCGTGGCGGGGTGAGTGGCTGGAAAGATTCCACTGTCTTGCCAGCAACTCACCAATTGAAGTCACACGGTTCTGCAGATAAAGCAGTTGTTTCTGTGTACCTTGAAAAAGAACAGGCTGTCTCCAAGGCAGCTTTCTCCAAGTCCTCTCCAGAACTTAGGTTAATATTGGAGAAAATGTTATAATTGGCATCTTTTGGGGTTCATGGAGGCCATCCCCAGCAGAGTGGGAGCCTCAGGCCGAGGTTAGTGGAGAAGGGTCCAGAGCTGCAGAAGGGCTCTCTCTTTCTAAACCTCTTCTCAGAGAAGGGTCTGGGTGCAGGCACATCCAGGCTTTGTCCATGGTTTGTGTCCAAGGCCTTACACAGGTGTAATTGAAAATTTGCCCTGCAGGATTAAGGATAGCGAGCCACAGTTACAGATATAAATCAGGAAATCATTTATTATGATAATAACTAGACTAAAAAGCCTTAATCAAAATGATTTAGTATGCAGTAAGGGTGGCTAGAACTGCTAGTATAATGCACTGCTTCTGAAAGTATATTGAAGCAATGATTTTAAAGCTAGTAAAACTGATTAGTAAGTAGAGATGCGTATTGCTCATCCATTCCAACAACTGTGGGCATATCTTATTGCTCAGCCTTGAGGAATAACCTTGAGGGGAGATCCCACTCAGGGGGAGGCATCTCCACATCTCTGGGAAGGGTTTTGTTAGCAGCTCGCACTATTTGACTCATGACGCAAATCTGATATTTCCTTCTGGCCTTCATGAAGTGAGGGGATATTGTGGGAAGCACGGGAGTTTCAGATAGATTTGTAGCACTTCTGCAGGCTTTCGCATCCACTTTTTTTTTTACTTCAATCCTATTATCCTGACAGCTCCCCTGGACTCCTATGGGCATAACAACACCGATCTGAAATGATATGACAAAGGGAAAAAGATAATCCTCATGGTCAGCCAGCTGCTGGAACAATAGAAGCAGAGGAAACACCAGTTAATTAATCCGGTTGAGATATTTCTGTGTGTTTATTTGCTCTTTTTAATTTATTTTTAATTAATTATAGGGGAGCGAGGTGACAGGTGAGCTCAGCAAACAGCTGTGTTGGGCCTCATGTGATGATCACTTATCAATTTAGTCAATAGACAAAGGAGGTGTTGGATTTGTGTAAAAAAAAACCAAACAAACAATCAAAAACCCAAACAAAAAGCAAACCACTAAAAAACCCACCATCTAAATTTGAGCAAAAAGCAAGTTGATTTGATGGAGCAGATCTAGAAAGCAGGAGTCAGTTGTTTTTTGGAAGTAAATGAGTGCCCTCCCTAGACATTGAGTGTGCTGTAAGTGTCCTGGTGGCTCAATGGGATAAATGGGTTCAGGTCTGTGGTTTCCTGAGTGGTGAGTGGGTTTCCTGTCTGGGGGTGCTTGTGTGGCTGCATGTCCCTGTTTGGGCTGTTACTGTAACAGGAGTGACTTGTGGGTTCAGTGCTGTGTCTTCATAGCCCTGCAGTGTGCACATAGAATGAGGGATACTTCTCACACCCTTACATCAGAAATGTATTTTCTCATAGCTCACCTGACTCCCTTTACCTGCAGAGACCCAAGTAACTCCTCCCGTGCTCGCTAGGCTCCCAGGTGTATAATCCTCTCCTGATGGCAGAGAACTGATGGCAGGGAACCAGAGCTGCCAGGGAAAGCGGGGCGGGACTGTGCCTATGGCTGCTGAGGACAGGGTTAGGCCTGGCAACACAAGCCAGCTCTGTGTAGGGGTCTGGAAAACACAGCAAAGGCTGAGGATACAGCTGCTCTTTCTGACGTTGTTGCTGCGCTGAGAAGAATTGCAGCCAGTGACCTCTTTTCCAGATATTTTGGGACCTGACAACTGTTGTAGCTTCGGGCTGCTCTCAAATGCTGCTTCCCGTGCCAGTCGCTTGCAGCAATGGCCGAGTCAGGCCTGGGATATGGTGAATGTTTGAAGGTGCAGGTGAAGCCATTTGGGTTTATTCTTTGGGAAATGTACTGGATTTGGAAGTTGCCCACTATCAAAGGTCTGAAGTTATAGTGTGCAGTGTGTGGGGTATATGGCTTATAGCTACAAAATCCACTGATTATCCATGGCATGACCTGTCAGCCAAGAACTCAGTCTGTCTGTGTTTTCTGGCTCACTGAATTCTGCGTTGTGAATCCATGTGTTCTAGGAAGCACCCACAGGATGCTTCCGGAGTAAAAGGACAGCTTTATGGAATGTTAAGTAAAAATGTGAAGTCACCCATAGAAGGAGACAGCTCCCACCCTTTGGTGGTACCTACCACTAAGGTCCTCAGGGATGGTGGAATTCAGTAAGTGCTGGCGGGGCTCTATGACTCCGCTGGTCCATAGAGCCCCACCGGGATCTTACAGGGTTCACTGGGAAGAGGCAGGGCGTAACGGGCTCTGCTGATAAAACCCATTGTTGAGCTGTGACCAGAGACAAGCTTAGTTGGTTCTGGTTCATATAATTTGTAGACAGAAATAAAAAAAGCCTTTTGCTTCTCAGGGTGGAAAGCAAGAGTAACTTGAAACAAATATGAATTATTGCTGCTACTTGTGAGGGCATATCGGGTGCAAAGTTAGTCCCTGGATCTAACGACTTGTTTAAAAAAAATAAAATAAAAAATTAATGTGACTCAAGGAAAGGTGTTTCCTTTAGGTAATAAGGAGAAGTGGCCAGTGTCTTTCAGTAAAATAGTGTTTCTGTTTGGAAGTACTGAAACTGTTGGGTGAAACTGATCAGGTTGGGATTTAGAAACCTATAAAAACCAGTGCTAGCCTACCTGTGCTGAGTGTCCCATTTCCCCGACACAGGCAGTGAGGCTCAGCAGGCGCGTCTCTGTAATTCCCCCATAGTTATCCCCGTCTGGTTTTCCCTGCTTGTGCTCAGGCCGGTGTGACAGTTGTGTGCTGGAGGAGTGTGCAGTTTCTTTCAAGGTGGGGTTGTTGGCGTCCTGTGTGCGGGTTTGAGTTGGATTAGTTTGACTGTTAGACTTGTTTTGACCCAGTTGTCTGTCATTGGGAAAGGAGGAGGAAGAGAGGAAAGAGGAGCTTTTGGCTGAGGCGGTGCCCTTGACAAGGCACTGCTGTGTCTGTGCCGAGCGAGCTGGGCACAGAGGAACTGTGACTCTGACAGGACGGCTGAGGCCCGCGCAGGCACCACCCCTTGTCCCGCCGCGCCAGCAGTAAAAGCAAGAGAGCCACCGTTGCTACATTTAACACTTGTACATTTTTATTTAGTTAAATCAGCCATTGTACACATTGCAGCTATGTATTGTTAGTGTTGTATTCTTTTTAATTTTTAACTAATACATGCCCTCATAGATATATTCAATTAGTGTTATCACCATGGGAACAAGATGCTGATTCGTCAACTTAAAATTCACTTCTTCTCACAGTATTCAAGTTCTCTGATAACACAGCAAAAAATCAAAATAAGAGGTGAATAACCATTATGCTGTTACACAGAACATCATCTGCACCGCAAATAACACAACAGAAATGCATTTCTTGAGAGCCCCATCCTTGCAGACCCTCCTGTGCTGTCTCGGACAGTCAGGAAGCCACGATGCGCTGTGAGATGTTACATCACGGGTCTCATTCGGTTTGGCTGCCAAAACACTTTTTCTATTATTTTCCTTTCTTGCCTGCCCAAAAAGTGTCAGCATGGCACCTCAGGTGATTCTGCCCACAGGAAGCCAGAACTCCAGAGATGTTTCCATGCTTTTGGCATCATTACCTTAATGAGGAAGTGCCCTTGTTCTGAGCACTGAGTGAGTTGTTAAGAAAAACAAACAACCCAAAGAACAGTATAATTGTAGAAGGCCAGATAAGCTTGGACAAGGGATTTCTCCTAGAGGAGAGGGTTGGCTTTACTCTGCTGTTGAGTCACCTATTAAAAAAATGAAATAGCTGTTTAAAAGCATTGAGTTGGTGTGCTTGTGTGTGTATGCGTGTTATGCTAAAACCCTACAGAGCTCCCTCCATTAAATATTAAGGTATAGAACACCCAAAATGTCAGATCCCTACGTTCCCCTTTCAGAAAATAAAAGTGCAGACATGCTAATGTGGTTTTCAGAGGGTTGGTTTAGAAATATATATATAATATATAGTTACATAACAAAATATGAACAGAAACCGGCTGCTGAGGATTGTGAGCACTTGTTCTTTAAAAAACACTTGATCAGAAGATAAAAACTGCTCGCTCAGTGCTAAGAGGGCCAAGAAGCTGACATGGTTCTAGGAGGGTTTGGTTTTGACCTTCAAATGCCGCATGCGTGTATCGGCTAAGAGGCAATCTCGATAAAACACGGTGAATTAATTATTCTCCTTGTATAGTGGGTAAGTCTTTGTCCCGTAGTTATCTACAGTGCAGTGGCCAGCAGGAAGCACCCCCAGCCGGTCAGTGAGGTCGGCTAAGCAGTGATGGAAACAGGAGACTACCGGAGTTAGGATTGTTTAACACACCCCACCACAGGTCTGGATCTACAGGCTTTAACACCATACGCGAACATGCCGCAGGCAGAGCTGCTAGCAACGTGGGTACCTAGTGGGGAAATTGTTCTTTCTTGCTCTTTTGGAAATGTTTCGGTGGCCATCTGAAGGTGTCTGCACTATTAATGGCCGCAGTCAGCCGTGATTCACGTAAGCAGCTGCCTCTTGCCTGACTCTGGCAGCCTCTGCCTAGACCGGATCTCTACACACTAAGTCTCAGTACTCGGTAGCTCTGCAGCGCTTCCTCCTGGGTCAGTCAGCGTTTGCAGTCCGTGTGGTGCCGTTCTGTGAGCCGTCGCCGTCCCGCAGGGTCGCTGCACCTGGTGACCCATGAGGCCAATGGGCGCTGAGTGTTCTGCGGTCTCGTGAGTTCAGACTCTGCTATTTACAGTTTACACGTCAGCTCCTTTGTACGGTGCGTGTACACAGTCAGTGGAAGAGGCCTGTCGATGAAGTCTGCTTGGCAAAGGCCATGTCAGTAAGCGAGCGCCAGAGCGAAGGGACGGGGACAAGTGGCGACGCTGACAGGAGCGCCAGCGAGGCGGATAAATCATCCTGCCTGAAGGATGCTATCTTTGGTCACAAATTAGCTTACGGGGTGAGAAATCATAACAGCACAAAATGAAACTTGGGATGGGGAGAAATGAATTCACTGCAGCTGCACAGGTAGGAGCGGCAGCGATGACTCTGCTACCCGGGGACGGTGACGGCTGCGTACGGGAGGGGTCACGTGGCGCGGTGCAGGGGCGGCAGCTTCTCACTTGGCCTCCTGTGCCCAGTCCTCTTGGCAGAAGTGCCTAAGAAGCTGCTGGAGGTCATGCTGGAGGTCATCCCTGGGGAGCGCTTCTGGGGTGTCCTCCAGCTCTTCTATATGAACATGTTTTCCATAGCGGTCCTTCATCACGGTCCTCTTCTGTGTGCTGGCTTTACTTAGTATTGTCCTGCAAACAAAAATAGGAGAGACCTGACTTAGAAAGGCCACAGCTCTTGAGGTCTGAGAGAATTGTGTTTTTTCAGGCTTTTCCAAGGCAGAGTTACACATGCTGGAGAGAAGGCACAGCAAGGCATAAGTATGATGCAATAGTGAACTCCTATGGATTTTTACCCTTTTTCTTTTATATACTCTCTGTATTCTTTACACATTTATTTGTAGCCTATTATTGTAACTTAGCTTCACGACTTTCTTAGGCAGAAAGACAAGTTCCAGTCCCCTTATGCTGTCTTGGTTTGGTATTCCTTAGAAACCAAGGTTGAAATCAGCTCTTTGAGACTATTTTTAATCAACAAGGCTGAGTCCTCATCCAAGGAGGAGTGCATTTAGAACCAGTATTAGAGCTCGGGGCATTACTTCACTGGGTGTGGTTTTACTTGGGTGCTCTTGTCAGATATGCTAATCTGAAAAATCAATAAAAATTCTACATGCACCATGGAGAGTGTGCATCCTCAGTGTTTCCCACCTGAGGAGTCTACATAAAGCTACCTCTGTTTACCAGCCTGTGTCTGCCTCTTATTTCTAGAGCCAGAGAGAAAGGCATTAAAGTGGAGGGAGAGTGAAGGACGGATGCACAAAGACTGGACGGATAATCAATGAATGGATGGATATATGAATGCTACTTAAAACTTGCAAAATTCACACAGCTTGTACATGCGCCATGCAGGGTGTGCACCCTCAGCGTTTTCCATGTGAGGAAATGTGCACTGAGGACCCTTCTATAAAGCTCCCCCTGTGTACCATCGTGTCTGCCTCTTACTGCTAGAACCAGGGAAAGGCTGGTTAAAGTGGATGGAGAGTGAAGGATGGATGGATGGAGACTGGATAACGATGATTGCAGCATGATGACTTGGAGGCTGGATGGGGAGATGGTTGGTAAGTGAAGTGTGGGTGGTGAATGACTGGAGCATGGGTGCATGAATGGGAAGTGCAGGGGTGAGGGATGATAGGACAGCAGATTTTGGATGGACAAGTGGAACATGGGTGAGCATGGGTTGGATGCAGGAGTGGAGTGTGGGTGGGTGGATGAGAGTGCACTGTGAGTGAGTGGATGAGTTGTGTGATGGATGCAGGAGTGGAGCATGGGTGAAAGAAGAAAGAACAAGAAGGAAGAAAAGAGGAGAAAGAAGGGACAAAGGAAGAGGAAGGAGGAAAAAGAAGGGAGAAAGGAGGAGTGAGAAAGGAGGGAGGAAGGAGGAGAAAGGAACAGGAAGGAGGAGAAAGGAGCAGAAAAGAGCAGGAAGAAGGAAGAAAGGAGGAAAAGGAAAGGAAAAGAAGAAGAAGGAAGAAAAAAAGGAGAA